>JASANB010001081.1:0-89731 GCA_030248155.1 Sabatieria punctata
CTAGGGTTTGGTTACACATCACTCATCGCTTTGGCATGTTTATATTAATGCAGCCGGCGGCGGACGCCACAGGTGGGGGAGTCTGGTCTTAGCCCTAGCCTACAGGGCGGTCTGTTCAAAGGTTTGTGTCTCTAGTAAAACCTGTATGTACGCACACCCTCGTACACCATACAGAGGACTACCATTAATTGGCGACGCAGTACCTAATTCAACTCACGAATAATGGCTCACCCATCACCCTCCCTTCCGGCCCCGCCACAATTCTGGATGGATGCCAGTGAAATACCGAACTTCGAGGCTGGTTCAGCCGTTTGATCACTGGCTGGCTATCCTGTCCGATTCTCTGCCAGAAGGACGCTGGCTCCATGAACACTCGGAAAAACCCGGTTGCTCTACCAGCGGCTGGGCGCAGAGGGTGATCGTCAGTTCAGCACACAACCGATCGTTCAGGACATCACTGGAACAACCTACGCCAACTTCTCCGCTGCCGTTCGGCCTTTTCGACAAGCCGACCAGCATCGTGCGTACTCGTTACGATTTTGCCACTCGCATGCCGACTTCCTCGAGAGTCCATCTCGGACTATCTGACTGAACTTCGATCGCTTGCAGTGGACTGTCGTTTTCGGAGCGGCCGAGAACGAACATTTGGCTACACAGCTGGCCATTGGTTGCTTCAATCACGATGCCAAGCGTGAGTTGTTGCGTCAAAACGACTTGAATTTGAATGATTTTGTGACTGTTGTCGGTCGAGTCTGCTACCTCTGATTTTTGCAAAATATGTCTGTTTTCGTGCTGTTTTGGGGCTAAGGTTGGGGCGCTGGTTCTAGTTCAACCAAATCTCACTCTTTCAAAAGGGGGTGGCCTCGGGCGCACATCCGCAGTGTTAAGGGACGAAGGACTTCCGGAGCCGAGCTTCGGCCAACTCCACAGCTGACCCAAAGCCCTGTGCTGGTTGTGGTCAGTTAACGCACGCGCATAAATCGCCGCAATGCCCGGCGCTAAACGTTGAGTGCCGATTTTGTCGCAATATCGGTCACTTTGAGCGCTGCTGTTTTAGTAAACGACAAGCCGGCGCGGCTCGTCAAAAAGCGCTGCGGCTCAGCAAGTTGGCTAGTACGCCGCACGCGCCAGACTCCGAGTTTCACTGCCGCATGTTTGTGCTCAGTCGCAAAGGTTTTGTGCCGATTGACTGCGAGACTTGATTCTGGCTCGGACGCCACTACGGTCACTAGCTCGCAGTACAATGCGCACTTCGCTGACATGCCGCTTAGCCGCCACAATTGCCCGTTGCGCAATTTTGACGATAGTCCTATCGCAGGTGTGCGCGGCTCATTCGGGGCTAATGTTAGCATCAACGGTCGCATGCAACATGCCCGCATTTACGTTGTCAGTGACTCATGCGTGCCAGTAGTGGGCAAGAATCTCATTAAGCCCTTGAAACTGCTGAAAGTTGACAGTGCTGTGCGCTCGGTCAAAGCCACAGCAGACGCAGCTCTACGAGGTGCACTGGAGACCGAGCCGACGTGACTGTCCAGACTTCTGCGATGCTTGGCCAGTCTGTCTTTTCGTTTGCGTTTGGTGCGAGCTTTGCTACCGAGCCAGCGCATCACTTTGGTTTTGGCTGCCAACAACCGTTTCCGGTCGAGTCGGTTGCGTTCTTCGAACTCGCGATCTCGCATTGCTCGTAGTACTTCGTCCAGCTAAAACTCGGGCGTTCTTCGATTTCGTGGACACATGACTGAATGCACCTCTATTTCAGCGTTGGCCGTGTCAGCCGTGACCAGACGTAGCATGAGACCAAACACAAGTCCGCCGAACAAACACACCACTGTGAGCGTGTACAAAATGCTGTTCAACTCATCGCTACCTAACTCAGGCAACGGCGGGGGTGCCAGCCGTTGTTGTACTATGCGCACGTCGCAACTGTTGTTGTCCACTTTAACACAGTAACACATACCGGACATACTTTATGCTACGTAGGCTGAAACACTATCGCAACGAATCGAGAAGCAGGGGCTGATATTAGAGCTTCAAGGATAGCGCGAGCAGTCAGTAGGGTTGATGTAGAGGTTTCTCGAAAAATGTAAAAACCTTTTCGACTCGTTAAGACATGGATATGACTTTTTGAGTAGCAGTTTCCATAACGTCAGTATTTCAGCTGTGCTTCTCAGCGTATTCAAGCTTTGTGTAGTGTCAATCCGGTAAGCGGTTAACTTTTCTGCTTGTGTCCGCTCGGACTTAGTTGTACTGTGCAATCAATTCATTAGCTAACTCAATTGACAGGCAGACTTGTTTGCTACTAAAAATAGCAACGATTATCGGAGCTGCATTAGCTACAGCGGAAGTAACTAGGCTATAGCATAAAAGGCTAACTCTGTCTAGTTTACTGCATTCGACTATGTGCTTAACTGCGCTTCACTTCTTTGCGTACGGCGCTTTGGCCCTAATATTGTGTACTCTTGTTGTCTATGTGGTAGTACTGTTTACATTAGTCAAGCACAGTAAGACTGTCTTTGTCAGTCCCTTCTGGCGTTTGTCACTGTCACTTGGGGTGGCAAACATGAGCCACCTTGTGGTTGATGCAGCTGTCAAACACTTCGTACTGCTGGGATACGTTTCGATAGAAAGTTTTCAGTCTGAGCATCGCTGTTTCCTCTCTAAACTTATGTGTAACTAGACAAAAGTTTCGTCTTCGTGTACCTTGATTACCGACAAGTTTTAGTGGCCTGTCACTGGTTCACCAACTCTGCTCAAACGTCTGGATTGTTGATGATATCACTGAACCGCTTTCTGATCATTGTTTGTCCGCAATGGGTTAGTAGCTACATCCCAACTTTAACGCACGCACAAGCAGTGACGTATCCAGGGGGGTGTAGGGTGGGTACACCCCTTTGCGATGGAGATAGGAAGAGAAAGTCTGTCAAAATAAGCGAAACTAATGAATTATGTACCAAAACTGTCTATTTTGTGCTCAGAAAAATGCGTCTTAGAAGGCTAAATTTTCAAAATTTTCTCACCCTGGTCGGGCAGAAGGGCAGAAGCTAGAGATCTGCACGGGCCGGGCCTGGTCGCCCTACAGAGGATTTTTAGAGTATTTCAGCCGGGCCGAGCCACAAAAATTGCATTTTCATAAGGGCCGGGCCGGGCCCGGGCCGCAAAAATTGGGTTTCCGGACAGGCCGGGCCGGGCCGGGCCGTCAAAAAGGCCCGTGCAGGTCTCTAGCATAAGCCTAACCAGGCCACTTTAAACTACAGTTGGTAGGTATACCTGAACCTGAACCTGAAACCTGGGTATTAACCTGAAAATTGTGAACCTGAACCTACCTGAAAATAATAGTACTTACCTGACACCTACTAGGTCGGTACCTACTTTTCAGGTTTTTCTTGTCTTAAACTTCCCGGTACAAGTAGCACATACTGTCAACTTTTGAAATTGGTTAGATCAGATATTGCTTGACGCTCTACAGTTTTGTTTGAAAAAATGGTGTGCGTGAAGCGTCTAATGCACATTATCTCCACCTACGTGCACTGTAACTAAAAAATGAAGGCGATTATAGGGAAAAGCCCCCATCCGGAAATTGCCTTTATGAAGGCTTGTCTTCCTCTATGCCTAAGCCTAAGCTTTCGTTTGTTTGTTGGACGGAAGCTTAATCGTCAGCTAGTAGAACTTATGTAAGCCTGAGCCTTAACTTAATACCGGAACTTAGAGTTTGAAATGAACGTGCGTGGAGTGCGTGGGGGTTTCCTACTACAATGGCAATCGGTCCGTCATACCGCAGAAAGCGGGCGGGCACAAATCGCCTCCCCAAGAAGTTGGAAAGTTCGAAAATGGAAAATATAAAAAATGGAAAATGCTTCTCAACAACTTGGAAATTAGGAAAACATGCACAAGAACAACCAACATCACCATCGCCGAAAATTTGTGTCTTTATTTGAAAGTACCTGAACCTGAACCTGACACCTGGGTACTTTTGAAAAATGTACCTGAACCTGAACCTGAAATTGGATTTTCGAGATACCTGAACCTGGACTTACCTGAAATTTTGTGGTACCTACCAGCTGTACTTTAAACTACTAAAACTTGTAATTTCTGTTATTATTAAGCCTGGAATGTGTTTTAAACGCGTTTTTAAGGCAAATTTTGCTGAATTTTATTATCCAGGTTGGGCAGCGGCCGGAATCCGAAATCCTGGATACGCCACTGCGCACAAGCACGCCATTGAACTTCTAGCGTATTCAGGATCTTAAAGGAACGATGCCTGCCGGTCACTCAGTGTTTGTATTGTAGAGATGGGCAGCAATCTTAGAGGATAGGAAAGGATGGCTGGAAATTTGCTTTCAGTGGGTGTTGGCTCTCCTGCTCACCATTCCCGTCCTTTTAACCGAGTGCCATTTCGAGTCCGTCTGTCGTTCCTACAGACTCATACCAATGTGGTCCGACGAGCACCTGGTCCATGGCGCAAAACTGTCCGTAGAGTTGGTTCTGCACATTATTTTATACAGTGCAGTGTTCAAAAGTGTAAAAGTTTTGTTTGTTATCTTGTTAGTAGGTGCCCGATCAGTTTCCATTTCAGATTCACGCAGAACAAGCCGCACTGCCCAAGCACCAATGGAAACAAGCTCATTTAGAGTGGCGCTTAGCGTTTGTGGGAGTGATCACCACTCTGATCACTCTGATAAACGCCTCCGCCTCCCTATCAATACTGGTGGCACAAAAAATGGGCGGATACGACATGTTGCTAGTAGACATCACCGTGCACGAGTTTCTAGATTGGGTCGAAGCCTCTTGCCAGCCTTTTCTGCTACTTATTATGAGTAGACCACTAAAAGAACAGGTTGCTAAACAGTTTGGCTGCAAAGTGCGCACCATACAGGAAGGGCTGAAACGAGCAGCTGAGGAAAACCGCAGACAAGTGGCTATCGCGTGGCCCCCAAACACTGGTGCCAAATAATGACTATTCTCCTCTATTCTCTGGTATACCTTGTAATGGAACAGATAAAATTATGAAAAAAAACATCGTACTGATAAAATTCCGTTTTACAGAAATGCGCAAATTTCCGTGATGCACAAGGTAAAACAAAAACATAGTAGCGGTATCAGAGTAGCAAAGAACACGAAAGGTGCGCACATGCAGTACGTACGTAACGCATTCTTACAACGGACGTTTAAAATCAGACACTTAACGCCAATTATGGTACATTTATGGCATGTATGTATTATGGTGGTTAGGAACCGGTACCATACATGCCATAAACGTACCATAATCGGCGTTAAGTGTTTGATTTTAAACGTCCGTTGCAAGAATGCGTTGCGTACATACTGTATGTACCGATGCCAGCACCATAAACGGCGTCAAGTGCCCGAGTGTTTTACTGATAAAAAGCGAACCTCACGACGCTTGAAGTTTAATAAACCCAGCTATTACTTACTGTACGTAATGGCGTGTAGCTGTAACTCAGAAATAACTGAAGCGCCATTAATAACTTTATGAGCACAGTTCATCCAGACACCAGCCGCAGTTGGTCGTGAACATCAAAGTCTATCATATGTTTGTCTAGCAAGCGCCATCTACCCCACACACCCACATCTTCAATCCTGTCGGTCAACCATTCTGACATAGAAGGCTTCAGTGATTTGCACTGAGCCTCAAAGAGGGCGCAGCCATCGTCGTAATCGGTGCGCAGCAGCAGCGATGCAAAGACCAGATTGAGTCGCCAAAGTCGGCGTTGATTGGCCAACTGAGTCAACCGTTCTACGTAGGTGGCACTCGTCTGACTGCGCACAGACTCACTCAACAAAGTCAGATTGTGTCTACATTCTGCCAGTTGGTTTGTGAGACAGACGTAGTCGGGGTTGCTCTTGCACGTGTAGATGAGGCTACCGACTAAGCCGCCGTACACCAGAGACCGCAACGGTCGATTGCAGGCATCTTGGTAGGTCTCGGTGGCCACCATCTTGTAGTCGCGCGCCAGACGGCTACAGTAGTCGGCCACGCTGCGTCCGGCGCGGCGGAAAATCGAAGCCATCGTAAATGCAACCAAATCCACCAGACAGAACTACTTTCTGAGCGCTAGAATAGCAATGAATTAACAAAGAAGGCGATAATAGGTGCGTAGAGCTGCGCAGATTTGGTCGTGGCGCACTATTTTGACAAATTTTTCATGCACAATTTCAGGCAAAAATTATGCAGTCAGTCAGGCACTTAACGCTATAGAAGGTACCGGTACCATCAAGGTTTTTTTGCTAATTTTTCATTAAAATAAGTTAAAATAAGCTATTCTGAGCTCATTTACAAATAATCCAGACATATTTTTATCATAATTTTCTATACAAAATTCTTCTAAAAATTCCTGAGGAGGGGGTAGCGGTCGGCTGAGGGGGGTAGGTCAGAGCCTGAGGGGACCAACCCCTCAGCCCCCCTTTGCCCATGTCTGTGCCTAGGGTAGGGTACCATGTGGCATAGGTACCTCATATGGTACCCCCCGTTCGGGCTGTTGTGGCGTTAAGTGCCTGACTGTTATAGATAGACTGTTCCAACACAGTCTGGCAAGACTGTTCCAACACAGTCTGGCACTTAACGCCGTTTATGGTACTGGTACCTAGGCTAGTAGCACCATAAATGGTACCACCAGAGTCCCCGAACGTGAGGTACCATTTATGGTGCCACTGGCCTAGGTACCGGTACCGTAAACGGCGCACCGTAACATGGTGGTTTAAGTTTTATCTCATACTTCAAGCTAAAAAGTGCACGTTTAGATGATAATTTAGGTTCCTGCATACAATGTACGTACATACAGTACGTACAGCAGAACTACTGATTAGCCAACCACTAATTCAGCCAACATTAGTATCGATAAACACGTACGCTTGAGATAATACTCAGTTAGTCAGAGCCAGAAGAGTCAGAAGAAAGAGAATGCGCATAGTTTATCTTTACAAAACGCAATCAACTCGTAAGACACAAACACCAACCTTGAGGGAAAGAACTGAGAAGAAACATCTAGAAACTCGACGCAATAAATCAAACAGCTAAAAGGCGACAAGAGAACAGAACAGACTCTAAACAGTTTTCTTAGTGGGCTTCTGGCCCCAGTAGAAGATGATTTGAGCAAGTATTATCCCGTTCATTATAGAGGCGACCACGTAGGCAACGATCACCAGTCTGTCCCCGGTTTCCTGCACACTGGTCAGAATGCGCGCCAGAGCCCCGCCGAACATCAGAAACACGCTGATCACCGACAACTGACCGGTGCTGCGGTTACGGTAGTTCTCGTTGATTTGAATGCTCTGCAGGCGAGGCGTTAATTAAGTTAATTTGGTTTCGGCTTACTCTAGAGATTAGCGTCATAGGAATAGTGGCGGCTTGAACGAAGGTCAGTACAGCGATCGGCACCAATCCCAAATAGATGGTGTAGCCGACCACACAGTAAATCAGCACAAATCCAATGGCCTCCGCCTTTTGACCGGCGTAATACATGATCTGCACTATTATTACGGCTGTCTGGATGGCAAGAAACAACGCGTCGCCCCATTGACTGAAACCAATTGCTATTTAGATGGTCGAGACATAATAGATATCAGCGGAGGACAGACCTGAACACGAATTTATAGGCATAGCTATACCCGGAGGTTCCTGTGCAGGCAATCAAGTTCAAGAACTGAGACACTAAGGCTACCCCGGCACCGGATTTTGCCTTCCAGATTTTCACAATTTGCGGCACCAACACTAAATAAAATAATGTTTTACTAAACAGTTGAACTAACGGAAACCTGAAACATACCGAGAATAGAACCGGCCGTAATGCCGAGGCCCAGAAACCTGCTCAAAACCAGAGGGACACATTCAGCTGAAACAGGAAATTATGCGCTATTACAGAACAGTCATAGATTTTATATTCTGTAGCGTACATACTATGTAGCATCTGTCTGTCATATATACTGTATACACGAGCCGGAAAAAATTGAGCTAGTCACAAAATCGTGGCAAAATCTCAATGAAATAGACAATTATCCAAAATTCTCGGGCGATGGGGACTTGGACATCCGAGACGAGTATATACAGTATAGATAAAAAAAATGTCCCATCGCTTTTTCGGCCTTCACTCAAACGTTTCGTTCTCAGTCACTTCTTTACCGATTTGGCTCAAATTTTCAGCAAAAATTAACAACATGGTTGGCTAAATATTCTGCAAGTTTAGTGCCAAAATTCCGACTCATACTGGTTTTATAACCCGAAAACTAGGAATGAGGGTGGTCCACGCAAATTTATTTTTTTTCGGTAAGACAAGAAGTACAGTCCTGAAATTTGCAGGAATGATTGGTGTTGCTATTGGGCATAACATACTAAGCGGGCAGCCCTGTAGCTAAAAGGGCACTAAAATGGGGGAATTTCAAAAACATGAGTGAAAATCCCGTAGTTAAGAAATCTGCACCTTCTAGAATCAAAGCACTGAATCTGCTGTTAATCAACACAGATTGTAGCAGGAAGTTCGACAAATAAGTGAACCTGATATTTAAGCTCTGTTCCACACCATAGTAACCATTCCTGCAGCGTTTTTTGAAAATTGAAAATCTTTAGAATCGTCATTTTGCCGGTTTTACGAAGAAAAGTCATATTTCATCATGTTTTTGAAATTCCCCCATTTTAGTGCCCTTTGAGCTACAGGGCTGCCCGCTTAGTATGTTATGCCCAATAGCAACACCAATCATTCCTGCAAGTTTCAGGACTGTACTCCTTGTACTACCGAAAAAAATTAAATTTGCGTGGACCACCCTCATTCCTAGTTTTCGGGTCATAAAACCAGTATGAGTCGGAATTTTGGCACCACACTTGCAGAATATTTAGCCAACCATGTTGTTAATTTTTGCTGAAAATTTGAGCCAAATCGGTAAAGAAGTGACTGAGAACGAAACGTTTGAGTGAAGGCCGAAAAAGCGATGGGACATTTTTTTTTATCTATGCTGTATTTGGGGGTTACGCCTAGCCAGAAAGGGCAAACTCTGCAACATTACCCCCAACCCTCGAGACAGTTCAACGACTTGTTATGTGTGGAGTGAAGGAAGCACAACCACCCAGGCCTATTATTCAGATAAACTTCAGAAGCACAGTAAGTAAACATACGATGAAATATGTGCAGTTGAATAACCAGTTCCTCATAGCAGTTCTTCGGGAAAAGGTAAGTAATCATGCTCCACAACAGTTCATTGGCCATTCTAATAAGTAGCCCTGAAAGCAAATCCAATCAACTCGACAGCATTTCTACCGTCTACAGCATTGGCCTCGCTCAAGTAACAAGCGAAGCTTACATTAACTCGCTTATTCGTCTGACGGCCTAGCACATTAACGAGCTGTCGTTCCTCCCGTAAACAACTGGCGCATTGTCACATAGACCTTGCTCAGATGCTGTGGATTCTGCTCTACACTCTGTGTCTGCTCAACCTAAGCACATTGCTGGTGCTGACGGTCGTTCTCTACACCATCATCGCGCACAGAGTCACTGCGTTCTCCAGTTCTTTCTGGCGCATTTGTCTTTCCCTCGGTCTGGCAAACACAGCACACGTGTCCATCGACCTATTCAGCTTCGGACTTCTGTTCGGACTCGCAATCCCCACGCCCCGAAGTGTCAAGCAAGCCTGCATCTTGGAAAAGGCACTCGGTAAGCGTTTTCCAGCGCTTTTACAACGATTCAAAATTACTGCGTATTTTAGTAGCGATACACTGGTACACTAACTTCGCTCAAACCACCGGATTACTGATGCTCACACTCAACCGCTACCTTACTATCGTCGAGCCAAATTGGGTAAGTCTTAGGTTAGTCTCTTCCTTAATACAGTCAGGTACTTATGCCGTTATGGTAATGGCACCGAAAATGATACCGGTAGCTAGGCTAGTGGTATCATATTATGGTACCCACACGTTCGACCACTGTGGTGGTGTATGGTACCCAGACATGGGCTAGCATTTCGACTGAGGGGGAGGGGTCGAATTTTCAATTCCTGAGGGGCTGAGGGGGAGGGGGGCTGAGCGAGGTGGTAAGCCAAAAAGTCCGATTTTTGGCTAAAATTAAGGTTTTTTGGCTTATTTTTCATTAAAATAAGCTATTCTAAGCTCATTTACACCTAATCCAGGCATATATTTATCATAATGTTGTATACAAAATTCTTCCAAAAAATTCCTGAGGCGTGGTAGTGGCCGGCTGAGGGGGTAGGTCAGAGCCTTAGGGGAGCCAACCCCCCTCAGCCCCCCCCTTTGGCCATGTCTGATGGTACCCCTACCTTCACACTGATACCTGTACCTATACCATATAATCATACCACTCTGTTCAGATTTCGTACCATATATGGTACCGGCACCCATGGCCATGATTAGGGGTGCCATATATGGTGCCACTAGCCTAGGTACCGGTGTCATATGTGCCAGGCCAGCACTATAAACGGCGTTAAGTGCCTGTTCAGCAGTAATAGCAGAGTGTTCAGAGTTGGACTCTGATCTTCATCGACCGCAACGGCAATGTCGAAGTGTTAGTTCAATGGCTGACTTCCGGCGCTCTCACTGCTCTGGTGGTGCACCTGCTCAAATGTTCTACTGAAGAGCTTCCGGCCGCCAACTCTACAGTCAGTCAGATTCTGCCCGATTGGCACGCCGCCGAGGGCATCCATGCAGTCGAACTGAGCGTCGAATGCGTCCTACACGTACTTCTCTACGCCGCCATGTACAGATCTGTGAGTTGAATGACCGCATTCAGCAGTAGTCAAGAAAGAACATAGAGAATGTTGAAATTCTGAGGGGTTGAGAGGATGCTAGGCTAAAAACTCCAATCAATGCTTTTAACAGTAAGGTAAATAAGACTACATTACATGGGATCGGTAATCATATATTATGGTAGCGATACCATATAATAAGGTGCCGGCTGAAGGTGAACCAGTCTGGTACCATATATGGTATCGCTACAACATACGTATCCCGATACAATGGGCGTCGTTATTTCCGGGACTGTTTTACTAATTTACAGTGCTCAACCAAAAAAGTTGTTGAGCCGGGGAGTCGGACCGAGGTAGGTAGGTAGCTCAGAGAAAGAGGGCCGACCCACTCATCCCCTTTGTCTGTACTGGCATATAACGGTAAACGGAAACGGTACCACTTCCTTGACATGCAGGGCACATAGAAGTCAACAATTTCCAGCTGACTGCTTTAACGTTCTACGTAGGAAAATAGTGTTCTGCTATCAAATTCGGGGTTGGCAGAGAGAAACCAACCAACCACCAAACTGTTCAGGTGACCAAGACGCGCGCCGAGTTTCGCATTCCGTCTGATGTGCCGTGCAGCAGCAAGTCCACTCCAGCTGAGCGGAACAAAACCAAGGCCAACAGATACGAACTTCGACTAGCAGTGATGGGTCTGCTGACCACAGTAGTCAGTCTCACCAACGCACTCGGCTCTCTGGCCACCGCGCTTCTCAGTGGATGGTTCCAAGTCAACACCGCTCTACTCGATATGACCTTGCTACAATTCCTGGACTGGCTGCAGGCCTCCGCGCAGCCCTGCATTCTGCTGGCTATGAGCAGTCCGTTGCGAGAGCGTGTGCTACGCGAGCTTAAGAAACTGATTGGACAGAAGCCAGACAGCACCATCAGAGCGGGAATAAAGCAAATCGTGCACCACCACCCAGGAGTCGTGGTCGCCTGGCCCTCCACCAATCAGCCAGTTATTACAAGTAACTGTCTTTATATAAAACTGCATTTCTGAACATGTGGGGTATATGGAAGCCTATACTATAACTGTCAGGCCCAGACGCGTAGCAGTATATATAAACGGTTTCTGATGCTTGCATGTTACTGCCGATGCCACATACGATACCACGACACGATGGTGACTGATATATGGCTACAATGGTACCACAACATAGCCTAGAGTACCTTTATCATGTACTCCCCCGACTGTCTAAATACCGCTCTGGGTAGAGTTGTAAAAAAAAATTTTTTGAAAGCCAAAAAAAAGCTTTTTATGAAAATTTTTCATTTCGAAATTTTTTTTCAAAATTATTTCCTAGCATGAGATATAGCTTGTAGGAGATGCAAGGATGCATCAGAAGCAACTTTAAATACAAAAACTGATACTTTGGTTCAAACATAGTGTTACAGCCTGAGAGTCGACATTCTACTTGCAGCATTGCTCACAGAGTGGCTGCTGCCCTTCAAAACCTATTTTTAGGCTTAGAATAGCCAAGAAATTGATAGAACTGCACTGCTAATGTATATCTGAGGCTAAATTCAGCGATTTCCCCCCAAAATTTCCATACTGTGAATAAAATAAAAAATTTTCGAAATGGGCCTTAAAAAAAGCATTTTTTTTAAAAAAAGAGCCTAACAACACTACTTCTGGGACAAATCAGCTTTCAGCAACCGATTCGAATTGTATCAGAGAATCAATAGAATTTTTGAGAAATTGCAAAACTTGGATGGATGGATTGTCCGGGCGGGGCTGTAGGCCACAATGCGGGCCCATCACGCACTCCTGCCCTTCCTTCGCTACTAGCCCCCAACCTGCTCGGTGTCAGTCTGGGGGGTCTCAGTGGTATCTGTCCCCGTTCCCGTTTGTCCCAACACATGTGGTTGCTATTGTAGCGTTAGATACACCGGCAAGTCTTGCCGGTTCCCATTTACCTACTCGCTGTCACCAGCTTTCTGTGGCTTGGGTTCGGCTTTGCTATGTCTAATTCCAGTCAAACTGGTTTCAAACCCACCACGCCCGCTAAGGATGTACGTTCCGCCATGACTCAGAGCCAACCACGCGACAATTGCAAAACTTACCGGTGCTGTTTCAGGGCCCGAACAAGTTGAATCAAAGAAAAGCCGGGCAAAAGTGTTCCCTGAGGCTCCAGGCGTCCAACTACAAAACGTTAAAAAGCCAATTGTAGACTCTGTCAAAACTGGTATACAAGATTTTGAAGCAATATAAAAGTAAAACTTGAAAACCCTTCAAGGCTGGCAATCATACCGAATTAACTAAACGTCAACGGGAAACCGACCTCAATTTTTTCACATTTATTGCTAGAAACATGACACTAGACAACACTGTCACAGAGCTCAAGCACTATGGAATGCATAGACGGTAAGTGTTCACATTTTGAACAAGCATACGCGGGCTAGGGCAGCAGTCAGACAGAAAAGTACAATAAAAAAGCGGACAACAAATCTAGGGACCAGCCCACCGCATGCCACACACAAAGACAAGACAATAATCGCAAGTAAGACGTCACAAAACTAGCAAAGACTCCAACAATATTATTATTCCTCTTCGTCGACCAGAAATCCGTGCACCTCCATCTCACTGATCTCAAACGGGTTCTCTTGACTGAGAACTGGGTTGCCGAACGTATCAGAGGCCTCTGACGAACCATTTGCCAGGTCTCCTCGGAATGACAACGCTCTAAAACAGAACTCTGTCGATTGGACACACCGCTTTCCTGTGGAGGAATGAAGAAAATATCATTCAAATTACGTTGAAAGATTGTTTCATTTCAAACTCAGTTTCTTGTTTTGTTTTATGACACATCTCTCACTTGCAGCCCGTTTGGCGATAAAATTCGCTTTTGATTTGATCAAGAACAAAGCAAACGTTATCGGGACGTACTGCAGGAAAGATAGTGCTTTTGCGGTTGAAATACAGAATTCTGAGTAGATAGCAACAATTAGGACAGTTTAGACGGATGAATTCAAACAAATATGCAGCTTTAGTAATAATACAGTATAGATAAAAAAAATGTCCCATCGCTTTTTCGGCCTTCACTCAAACGTTTCGTTCTCAGTCACTTCTTTACCGATTTGGCTCAAATTTTCAGCAAAAATTAACAACATGGTTGGCTAAATATTCTGCAAGTTTAGTGCCAAAATTCCGACTCATACTGGTTTTATGACCCGAAAACTAGGAATGAGGGTGGTCCACGCAAATTTATTTTTTTTCGGTAATACAAGGAGTACAGTCCTGAAACTTGCAGGAATGATTGGTGTTGCTATTGGGCATAACATACTAAGCGGGCAGCCCTGTAGCTCAAAAGGCACTAAAATGGGGGAATTTCAAAAACATGAGTGAAAATCCCATAGTTAAGAAATCTGCACCTTCTAGAATCAAAGCACTGAATCTATTGTTAATCAACATAGATTGTAGCAGGAAGTTCGACAAATTAATGAGACTGATATTTAAGCTCTGTTCCACACCATAGTAACCATCCCTGCAGCGTTTTTTGAAAATTGAAAATCTCAAGAATCGTCATTTTGCCGGTTTTACGAAGAAAAGTCATATTTCGTCATGTTTTTGAAATTCCCCCATTTTAGTGCCCTTTGAGCTACAGGGCTGCCCGCTTAGTATGTTATGCCCAATAGCAACACCAATCATTCCTGCAAGTTTCAGGACTGTACTCCTTGTATTACCGAAAAAAATTAAATTTGCGTGGACCACCCTCATTCCTAGTTTTCGGGTCATAAAACCAGTATGAGTCGGAATTTTGGCACCACACTTGCAGAATATTTAGCCAACCATGTTGTTAATTTTTGCTGAAAATTTGAGCCAAATCGGTAAAGAAGTGACTGAGAACGAAACGTTTGAGTGAAGGCCGAAAAAGCGATGGGACATTTTTTTTTATCTATACTGTACTTTAATAATAAGACTTTAATTAGGCCCCCAAATACATTCGAACAAGGTTTTACGCACGCAAGAGCTAATTGTATTTCAGCAGCGCTCGAAATTAACAGCAAGCAAATTGTGAAAGGGAGTGAAAATTAAGACGACCACGTCAATGGAGCATCGAGTGAATGGATGTACATACCCTCCTCCGACAGTGAGCCAATCGTTGTGGGCGGCTTGGAACAATTCTTCGTTGTGCTCCACCTTCTGCTTCTTCTTACCGACCCAGGCAAACAGACATGCAGGCTCTGGCTGGAGTCGAAACAAAAACGACTCTCCAGTGCCGAAATACTGGCCTTTCTGTCGCTCGCGACTCAGTCGCTCCACCCAGTCGGTCGAACAATAAGCACCGAACACCTGAACCACAAATTACAGACAGACAGCACAGAGAGAGAGAGCAGACAACCTACTTCATCTTTGGTTGTCTTGATAATAATCAGGGTAGGTTCGTAGTCGTGAATATTCTGCCATAGACGGATGAAACTCGTGCCGTCTTGCTGCTGCGAAAACAGCCTACGGGCACGGCGCAGGTGCATTCGGGCCGGCAACCACGACATCAGCTGCGAGCCCTCAACACAGCTATTTTATTAAAACTGCTCTTACAACAACAGACTAGATGCGCCGCCAACTATTTATGCAAGTGGCAGTACCATACATGTAACAACAGGTCCGGGCCGCCCTGGGGGACGGCAGACATGGGAAAACGGGGACTGAGGGGGGCTTGACCTCTCACTCTCTGACCTACCCCTAGGGGTATCATTCCCTCAGCCCCCATCAGCCGCCGCTACCCCTCAGGATTTGAAAATGTACCACCCCCGCAGCCCAGACATGGGCTAGCATTTCGGCTGAGGGGGGTAGAATTTTCAATTCCTGAGGGGGGGCTGAGGGGGGAGTAGGAGCGGTTGAGGGGGTGCTGAGGGGGTGGTAAGCCAAAAAGTCCGATTTTTGGCTAAAATCAAGGTTTTTTGGCTTATTTTTGGTTAAAATAAGCTAAAATAAGCTGTTCTGAGCTCATTTACACCTAATCCAGGCATATTTTTATCATAATTTTCTATACAAAATTCTTCCAAAAAATTCCTGAGGGGGGGTAGCGGCCGGCTGAGGGGGGGTAGGTCAGAGCCTGAGGGGGGCCAACCCCCCTCAGCCCCCCCTTTGCCCATGTCTGCCGCAGCCGAAATGCTAGCCTCCATGTCTGGGGTGGGGGTTTCGAGCAGGTGGGGGTAGTCAGACCAAAAGGCTGCAAAACGCCTGGAAATGTATTTTTATCACTTTTTTCTGTAAGGCGGTTAAAAATCGCTATTTTAAGCTGCCAATAGCGTTTTAGAGCTAAAAATCAGCAAAAAATTACAAAAAGGGCTTCCATAAACACCGATTACTCTAAAATATGAGCAGTGGAAATGTCCAATTCGGTTTCCAAAGGCTTTTCAAGCGAATTTTATACTAAACATTAGTGATTTCTAAGCCAGTTTGTTAGTACTGCAGCCACCACAGTTGGTAAAAAATTTTTGAAGGCCAAACGTTCGCTTTTTAAAAAAAATTAAAAATAATTTTTTTTGAAAATCGTCTAAAAGGTGTCCAGCGTGCTAGGTACTGATACTGACAACAACCTTTCCACTTTTACATCTCAAGTCAGTTAAGAAACCTATTCGAAAACGCCAAAACACGTCTAAACTAAACACTCCTATAACTGCATAATTTCACCGAAAATTGTCTTTAGACGCACTTCTAGGTAAATCCTACGGAAGGATTTCTTCATCAGTCGGTGTTAAGCTCAGTGCAAAAGAACTATTATGCAGGTTGCCAGATAAAATGTTGTCTGCTTCCAACGAATTTACAAAAAAATTGCATGCAAGTGAATTTTACCACTTTCTGCCTTAATTTGCATATCTATTTAAGAAAAAATTTTGAGCCTTCAAAATAGTTTTTTAAAAGACGTTTTTAAAAAAATTTTAACCTAACAACTGTGGCAGCCACTAGTAATACCTGTATTTTTGCGTCGAGGGGGTCCCCTAAACTATCTCGGATCTCGGAGGTGGGGGTGAGGAGGTTGGCCTTTCCAGATAGGGGGTAACCAGTCAACCAATCCAGTACATGTATGCCCGCTACTAAAAACTAAAAATAGTCAGTTAAATTTTTGACTCGATTCTAATTTTAGCAATTTACCGGTCTAGAACTGTACCAAAATATCAAAAATTAACCAAGAAAAATCTGAGATTGCTCGCGGGGAGAAACGCCTGTCTCAACTAGGTCTACGACTGAAAAGCAAGTGGAGTTTCGAAATGTTTGGATCTAAATAAGGGAACGCTGCATAAAGCGCCAGTTCTGTTGTTTTGTCCGACATACATTGTACCTGTGTGGACTGGACAAGTCTAGAATCGAGATGACAGTCGATGAGTTGGTGAGGGGCCACCATGGCTTCCATACTGTGTTCGGAGGCCTGACGACTTAACGACGGCTCCTGTTTACGCGCTTCCCTCTCGTTTTTCTCTTGCAGTCGTCTGATGGTCACTATTTTTAAGTTGCGAATGCCGAACGCTGACTAAAACAAACATAGCAGCCTAAACTGACAATTCGGTAAAGTGTCGTTTGGAAGCAAAGATCTCAGAGGTAGAGTAGAACAGTGAGTAGGGTCCTCGAATTTCGAGAAAATGAATTTGTGGGGCAACCCTCAAAGACCACATAATTATTGTACAGTACTATGTGGCAACAATTTGTATCTAACTGCAGTCCGTACGTACTTTCAGCAGTCTGTCAGGTTGCACCGGCATGGCCTTGCAGTACTGGGAAATCTCGTTGGCAACATATTCTGCGCTACCGGAACGAATTCCACATTCAGAGCGACTCCAGTAGTCCAGAATCGCGATGGCAACTCGGAAGAGCACTTTTTGACCTTCATACAGGAAGCAATCCACCACGCGCACCTGAATTTAACAGGAATGTCTTTGTTACATAGTTCGCAAGTTTCTTCAGTAAAGAACGACGCCGACCGTTTAGAAAAGAAGCACAACTAACCACATGGAAAAAAGGGAGGTCTCTAAAAATCCAGCTTTTCCACTCTTGTAACGCCAACACAAGGTGTTGATCGTCTATTGTAGACAACATACGTTTCAACTGGGCGTAGATGTTTGTCTGAAAGCAAGTCAATAGTACCTAAAGAGCAATCTAGAGCAAACCCAGCTACTCTATGTTTCTTCACCAGCATCAGTAAAGTTTTCTTGGAGGCAGAGGTAGCAATGTCAGTCTGCAGCAGAAAGGTCTGACTGCGGTTCAGAAGCGACATCAGACAACAGAACGTGTCCTCTTCGTTCATGTAATGCAACATAACAGCAGTCAGAGGGTAGAGAATCTACAAAACCATCACTAGTGGGTGGTCAAAGGATTCAGGACAGAAAAAAACAAGAATGTCGAAAGATACGAATTGTTAGCAAAAGAAGAAAGACGCACAAAACAAACTAACAGGGACGAATGTGAAGTCGGGACGAACGTGCTCAAGTGCCGTCAAAACGCGCAGCAGCGATTCTTTGCCGGGTGGTCTGAGCTGGTGATCGCTCATAACCATACCCGGCGCGGATAAGAGAGACGGCCGCAGATGCGTGGCTAAAACAATGCGTAAACACTGTGACATAGGCCAATAGGCAAACCAATCTTACTTCCATGTTTAGTCAATTTGCTAACTGCATCGCGATAAACCAGCATGCGAGCGCCGGTCTCTGGATCGCGACACAACTCCTTCCATAACTCAGCGCGAATTCTGTTGCCGCTGCTCCAATGATTGGTGCGCAGGAACTTTTTTATCTGCAACAACCAGTCGCATCGTAGAATATTATTGAAAAGCAAAACGAGAAAACTACTTTGGAAGGCTTTTGCATCAACAAAGCGCGCAGATCGAGACTACAGCTGTGCAAAAAGTCCGACTCTACGCTCATTTCGTAAGCAGCACAAGCGGCTTAACCACAACAGAACAAACGGTCAGCAAAGTTTGTTTAGTCACAATGGCTCGTTATTACAGCGGCGGCAAGTTTTGTTTACCAAACGCCGACGATCCGAACTGAAAGTTTTCGGCAAAATCGATTCGCGGAGAACTAAATCAACAGACAGGCAAGCAGGCGTCAAAGTTCAGCAGCCAGCGCTGACAAAAACAAGAGGCATGGATGTTACTAAATGCGAGATAATTTATTACGTCGGACTATCATCTTCCCACACAAACACTCATCCATGCTTCATTTGATGGGCATTGCGTAACAGCTTAGACCTACACGGATCTTGTGATCCCAAGATAAGGGAACACGCGTCATGTAATGATTACCATGTTAAAGGATTTCTCCAAGTAAACAACAAGCTTAGACGCTGTGGGCGTTGGTTATCTCTTTACGGCTACGGAAACACTATATATAGAGCGGAAGGCGTTAGTAAGAATGCTGAGCTCACCTGAGCGTCGGTTCCAGTGTTTAGATGGTGTCGGAGCTCACCCAACGTGCCCAGATTGGGGTCTGTTTTGGATGGCGACTCAACAGTAATTTCGGCTGAGCACGAAAAGAACTGACCGGGTTTGACCTATAAAGCAGACAGGGTGATCGCAATTCTCAACATGGTAACCATCGGGATAAAAACCGACAACGAACGGTATCATATCAATTATGAGACCTGGCCGGTGTTCACCAACCGATTAAAGCAGGAAACTGATTTTGCCAGCAAGTAATTTTAGGCTACTTTCTGCGTTCATCTACAATTTCAGGCACAAATTGCTGAAAAAGCCTGTTATAAAACCGTATTTGAGCGCAAACAGGATCAACAGGGTGTGCCAAAAAAAACAACCCAGCAGATTTTTCGCTGTAGCAACCGCAAATCTCAACCGATTTGAATGAATCCTTTTTTAAATGAAAGATAAATAAATCCTTAAAAGACAGCTGAAATTTTCATTAATGTACTCTGCTTAGTTCCGAGATATTGGCTCTCAAAATCAAAACAGTGATTTTGGCAGTGAACAAGAGGGATATATTTATTATTCTGCACTTCGCAATAAAACGGATTCCTGCTACTGCTAAGGGCTCTTGGAGGCTTTACAGGTGACACAGGAACTCGGTTCACTTCAACACTAAAGTATCATTAGCCCCAGCAGTAGGAATCTGCTTTATTATGAAATGCAATGGAATCGCTCTTGCTCTTTGCCAAAATCTGTTTCGACTTAAAAGGCAAATATCTCAAGAACTAAACTGTGAATCTCAATAAAAATTGCACCAATCTTTGAAGAATTTATCAGCCTTTCATTCAAAAAAGGATTCATTCAAATCGGTTCAGATTCATGGTTGCAAAAGTAAAAAATCTGCTGGGTTGTTCATTGCCAAAATCTCTGTTTTGAATTTGAAAACAAATATCTCAGAAACTAAGCAGGCTATCTTAATAAGCGTTACATCAATCTTTCAAGAATTTATTTATCTGTCATTTAAAAAAGGATTCATTCAAATCGGTTAAGATTTGCGGTTGCTACAGCAAAAACTCTGTTGGGTTGTTTTTTTTGGTTTATAAGCGATTTTTTCATACATTTTAAGCACTAGACCAGAAATCCGGTTCAGCCGGGCCTAGCAGTTCCGCTGCTTAGGGGTGCTGGAACCGGAACCTACTGATTTTTCGTTTTCGTTTTTTTTTGGAAGAAAACCTGTTAAATTACAATATACATATAGCGTCAAAAATATCAAAAATCATCGGAAAACCTGGTTTCAGACTATAATTGATCTTGAAATAACTACTTTTCCTCAGAAGTGCACGTTGGCCGCCGCTCACTGTAGCCCTAATCATACATGTAACAGGTCATCCGCTGAAGGGGTGTTCTCGGTTCTTGGGTTGGGGGTTCTGGCGCGGATGGGTGGAGTGGCCAAATTTAGGGAGGGGAGTTCGGAACTAAAAACGCTAAAAAATTGCAATTTCGGCTATAAATTGTCAAAAATCGGAAATTTTGGCTGAAATACAACTGAAAAGTGTTGTTTTACGGGCGATTTTGGCATTTTTTTGTGTCTAAAATTGCAAAAAATCGCAGGGGGCTCGGAAAAATCGTCTCGGGTGGGGGGAAGACTCCCAGACCCCCTGTTACATGTGATACCAAATGGTGATTAACATTTTACAGCAATTTCAGATGGAAATTTTTCGTTCTCTCGATATTTTAAATCTGAATTTTCAAAGAAAACAGAAGTCATAAAATTCAGGAGCTAAGCCGCGAAAAGACAAAAGCTTATGGACAGCCAAGCTAAAACAGTTACATTTGGGACCAGGCCCCCGCCGGAACCAGACCCCAACACCCCTCCCACCATGGACAGATGACCTGCTGCAGGTATGATTCTGGCAGCACTTTCAAATTTTCAACCTGACGTCAACAAGTTCCGTTTGTTCCGGCCAACATTGGCTAGTTCCGGGCGACTCAACCGCTACCACGTGCTCCGAGCCAGACTTAGAACACCAACCGCCCTCCCAATCGACGGAGATAACTTGTTACAGTAGTATAAGTTACAGCTAAGTCAAACCGACACCAAATCGCATCCACCACCACAATGCATACTAAAGACATGTCGAGACCCCACGACTGTTCAACAGTAAAACCAAAAGCTGCTGTGAAACCTAAGCCGGTTGAACAAAAATAAAGAAAAATCAAAACTAGACGCAAAGCCGTGCACGACAAACAGCTAACTTACGCTTTGCATTTGGTCAGTTCTAAAAAAGCCAGTCACCGTCCGACAAACGATGCAAGCAACAATCAGTGCCTACCTTTATAATTATGCTGTCCTGTCGGAGGAAGCGTCTCGGCATCAGATCGGTCTCCTCTTGCCTCTGACTATCGCTGCGCTGCGCCCTGAAGCGAATAGAAGCTTTGCGGAAGCTCGACCGAACACTCATCGAAGCGCGACTCAGTTTGCGCGACAGTTTACGACCGCCACCGCCGTCAGGAGTGCTCGAACTCTTTCTGCTCGCTGCGCCCTCGTCCGTCGTGATGGAACCCCAGCGCACCCTGCCGCGCGCCTCCCGACCTGCCGGAACGGCCAAATGCTGACTGCTCCCCCCGGACGAACGAATAGAGCCGAAACCGCGAGCCCGGCCGGACTCGGGCGGCGACTGTCTCTGACTGGAAGTGTTACTGCTGATAGAGAAACGGACAAGAGGCACGTCCAACGGAATGCTCAGTCCACCGCCACCGGCCGCCTGCTCTAGGTCTTCGTTAGTCATTGGGTCCTCGCTTGAGTTAGCCATTGCCAAAGGGTTCAACTGAAACCGAACTCAACAAATCAACTATGCACATGCAGTTAGATAGAAGTGGCAAAAGAAACACTACAACTGAAACCATACAAGAAATCAGTTAGACATACGTGCATGGTCCGCAGCTCAGAGGGGGCAGCCAGGTTTCCATGCGTAGATCGCGCGAAATTCAAATTTTGGCGGGATATTTGAATTTTTTTGCAAATGCTTTGGCGAAAAATTCCACTTAAACAAAATTCAAAATTTTCTGGTTCAAGTTGAGTTTTTAATAAAAACTGCCCAAAAAACCGGATTTCCAAACACAAATTTTGTCAAAAAATCGATATTTTATCTGAAAATTTGGGGTTTGGTGCGTAGTTACCAAACTTGATTATTTCTGTGGCTTAAAAACACATTTTTTGCTTAAACGCTTTCTAGCAGCCTCTAGTAACGTTTGGTAGATTTCTATTTTCGTCCCCCCTGTGCACCCCAATGCACATTTATGGAGTTGGACGTTAAACAAAATTAGAGTTGGGTTGTCTTGCCTATTTTTTGCACCACTGTAGAGCTATGAGGGAAGGTGTGACTCACTCGAATTTTCCTCGTTGTGTTAACAGTGCAGAACAAAATAGATCGAAAGCACAGAAGAAAGCTAGCCCCTGCACTTCAAAAATGGCCTCGCTTTCTTTGGAACCGGAGCGACAGGAAACAAAAAGCAAAGTTAGCGCAAAACTAACTATTCAAGCCAAGAACACATCTAAAAGAGGACCCAGCATATAAGTCTATGCTATTCGTGCATTAAACAAACCGAGTTATCAGATAAGCAACATTTACTTTTGGTGTAACAAGGTATTTGTGATAATAGGCCACTGGCTCAAATACCCATGTAGTTGGGGTCTTGCCGAAAGTCCGATTTTCAAGCATAAAACCCCAAAATCGGATTCTGGGGTGTTGGGCACGCTGAAACCCTATTTTGGGTTTAACTAAAGGGTGAATTCGTATGCGTGAACAAAAAATCGCCCGCCGATTTCTCAGTAGGGCGACCAGGCTTTAATATTCGCAGCAACAGGCCGCGCGCATGCAATACGTAACGCGGCGTGGTGATGTCCATTACAAACGTATCGCCCTAAAGAAAAGTCGCCGGGCCATTTTCGGTAAAGGTAAGTTTGGTCACCCCAAATTCTAATGCGGCCAGGCAGCGGCCAAGAGGCAGCCGGTCACCAACCGATCGATTGGCCGGCACACAGCCGCTGCCTCTTTTGTTTTGGCGAGTGGCTGTAGGAGTTGCGCTACGACTGAACAAGGCACACCGACCAGGTCAATTAAGTCCAAGTAAACTGCAACATTCATCTACTGATAGAACAGACTTAAGTTAACTTATGGAATAGCGTTTCCGGTCTTGCGGCGGCTGAAAAGAGTCGGTGCACAACAATTTTAATGAAATGAAGGCTCGGCTATTCAAGGAAATCACTTGAGACCGGCTAAGCAGATGGGAGCTAATCATACACGTACCATGTCATCCGCCGAAGGGGAGGGGGGTTGGGGGTCTGGCGCCGGCCGGGAGGTCTAACCCCAAATTCTATGGAGGGGTTGGGCACTAAAAAACGCGCAAAAATCGCAATTTTTCGGTTAAAAATCGTCTTTTGGCAATTTTTGTGCTTGAAATTGCAACAAATCGCAAAAATTCGCGCAAAAAAATGCTTGCCAGAAAATCGTCTCGGGGCCGTGGGGTTCCCCATCCGGGTGGGGGCAGACTACCAGACCCCTTGTTACATGCATGCAGCCAATTACAACGTTCGAGTTTTTCTAATTCCAGCAAGCAAAAAGTTGGCTAACGTGCATTTCCAAATGTGTTATTTTTGCTCTCCGTCAATAGAATAAACGTTTTTGAGGAGGTACTAAAAAACACGTAGGCCTGTGTTGTGTGCCCATTTTCAAGAGCCATTGGCAGGATGTGACTGTGATTCTCTAGCCGGATCCGGCCGGCCGCCATTGATAATTACACTCGCTGGCCGGCCGAGTTGGTCACTCAGTATCGATCAATGCCCAGTCCGGCTAATTATGCTCGCCGCCCAGCAGTCAGTCAGTTTGCATCGATCAGTGGCCAGTTGGCCGCTGCTGACCCTAATTATAATAATTACGGTGTGCTGCCAGTGCTGTTTTAATAGGGTGCACCGGAACAAATTAGTAAAATGTCTGGGGCGGCTAAGCATCCGATACCCCAGGCAGAGGAATTTCCGACCTGATTAGAAGCGACCAGGCACAGGTATTCATTCTCTCATTGTTGTTCTGTTCGTCTCTGTGTAATGGCTTCTTCAGATTCCGGTCGAAAACAGTGTCCGCAGTGTGAACCGAGTTTTGCCTTTGGAACTGTGTTTGGAAACTCAACTGTTTGTTTCAACGACAACGACGATGGAGAAGAGGCAGAAATCGACTGGGTTCAGTGCAATGAGTGTGAGGGCTGGCAGCATCATCTGTGTGCGGGCTCAACGGCAAACAGGGACTCCTATATCTGCGAACACTGCACATCCCGACCGCGACTGAGCCGTAACACCTGCCGCGAGGGAAGTGACACGGAGGAAGATGAGAACAACCAACCAGAGGGCGGGAGTGACTCTTCCTTCTACGGGCTAGGGAAACAGAACAGTTGCGACTGTTGCAAGAAGCGCGCGAAGAGAGGGAACGCGAACAAAAGGCAATTTTGTACAGAGAGCAGCACCTCAACGACAAATGGCAATCGACAACCACACTTGACTCTGGTTATTATTCTGTTGGGTGATGACTAAACTAACTGCTAACTGAGTATGTGATAAAAGATCCGGCTCTAACACCCTATTAAAAACAGCTCTGGCAGCGATACAAACTGACTGATTGATGACCAACTCGGCTGGCCAGCGAGTGTAATTAGCCAGACTGGCCATTGATCGATACTGAGTGACCAACTCGGCCGGCCAGCGAGTGTAATTATCAATGGCGGCCGGCCGGATCCGGCTAGAGAATCACAGTCACATATTGGCAGGTGATTAACATGTTTAACGTAGGAAACACGGGGTTTCTGCGCTCTTCCATTGGATTTATATTTGTTTTTGTTCCATTGTTAAATTGTTCATTGAAATTTAGCTTGAGCGAGGCTAAAAACCTTTCGAAGCCTCTGGTAACAAGGTCAGCTCTGTATTAGCGGTTAAAAATAGTTTCCATGGCCTAAAACATACGCGCGAGGCCGCAAATCCTTAGTTCATCAACTAGTTCATCATCATCAACTTCAAATAGTTCCTATATATGTTTGAGCTTAGTTCAGCTCTTCGTTTTAGTTCACGCCTACACTTGGTTCTTAGCTTACAATAGCGCGCAAAACGAAGAGGCAGCGGCGGTGTGCCGGCCAATCCATCAGCCAGTGGCCGGCGCGGCGGGGTGCCCCTTGGTCGCTGCCTGGCCGCGTTAGACTTTGGGGTGACCAAACTCACCTTTATTACCATTTTTTCTACACGAGTGTGTGAATATAAACTTTTAAAAGCTCCAAAAATTCGTAAAAAAAGTAGAAAGTACGGGAACTTGCTGTTTGGTTGGGTTTTTGGATTGGGTGGAGGAGAGGGAGAGAGAAGATTTTGTTGGTCGGTTGGTTTGAACTGAACTGATTTATTGGTTGGGCAAAAAGTTGAAAAGCGAGCGGACATAAATCGCCTACCAAAAATTCGGAAATTCGGAAAGCTGCAAAAATGTGCAATACCGAAAATGGAAACGTCGCCCCAACAAAGTGGAAAACAAGAAAATATGCACAAGAAGAAGGCGGACCATCGTCACCGGATGCATATACCTAATTTACATATCGGAACCATCAACAGTTCGTCGCAGTTTGCTACTTTGCTGTCCACTTTCTACGAAATATGGCTGAAGGTCGCCGTGCCTTTGCATCTGTGGTAGGTTGCTTTCATTGCTCAGCGTTGTTACGCGATACATAAAACCCGTTGACCGTTTTTTTGTTAGGTAGGTTAGGTATTAGTAGCAGAGTAGCTACGTAGCTACTACAAACAAAAAGCTTTGAATTGAAAGTTGTCATCACAAACGTTAATAAAATAATATACAATGAGCTGCGTGCGACTTTATAGGACTGGTCAAGTGATGCTGTCCGTGATGCTCTTGAAGGCTATCAAAATGAAAACCTGCGATCTCTGCGAGAGCTGCAAGATGAAGTTTATCGGATTACGGGTGTGCGTCCGGCTATTTCAACTCTTCATCGTGGCATCCATCGACGCAGTGTGAACAGTCGAGTTGGGAGACCGAAACAGAATTCGAGAAGCCAAGAAAGCAAAGTTCGTTCGTTTCTATCAACAGTAGGGCCTACATTTTTAAAATCTACTTGACCATACATAGTCTACTCTACTGTGCTTTGCCAGGCCCATTCACAGTGTCCCTCATCGCAGACTTAGTTAGTGTCCTAGATAATTTTCAGGTTGTAGACGAAGGCGCGCTGCCACCCGCTGCTGGCCCTACCCGAAATTTGTAAACGACGCTAATCAAACCCTGCCTGCTTCGTGTTCGCGACCCTGCTACTGGTAACAACTGCACATTCAGACGCAAAAAACGGTGGGGAGACGGGACTTGGCAGTATGAATGCAAGTCGTTTCACACTGCTCGGTACAGCGGGTACAAGTCTGCAAAATTAGCTCTACAGAAGAGGCGACTGGCTGATCCCGAATTGGCGGACGGACAGGAGAGAGTCAACATTAACTATGGTGCTGTTAAACGAGTTATTCTTCGAGATTACATGTATGTACTGTAGGTATGCGTGTGAAGTGTGACCTCAACAAAGAATTCTATTTGCATTATTCAAATTTATAGAGTGAAGAAACACAAACCCAAAAAGTTAGTGCTTAAAGTCAACTTTCATGCCCATCTTTGTTGCCTTCGAGCGAATTCATTTTGGCCCTTTGCTAATTAATCGAGTTTACCGATTCCTTACTTTACTCGTACATACTTACCGAGTTTCAAAAAATCAAGGTTTACTTACTGCGAATACTTACTGGACTTAAAAAAAATTTGAGCTAGGCACAACACTGGTTGAACGGAATAACAAGACTTTGTATGGATTCGGTTCAAACAATTTCTTCTTTTCAATTTAGCGCTGAGTATTTTTTTTCCTTACTGCGCAATTGCAGCTTTCCAAGTTTCCAGATTCCCAGTAGGCGATTTCAGACGTCGAAAATATTGTGTACCACAGTGTACCGCATGTGTGTACCGCATTGATTTTTCCGGTAGGCGATTTATATACGCGCCGTTGAAAAGCACCGCCACCGTTGGGGAGATCACTCGAATTTGAAATTTTGAACACAGACGGCTGAATGTGGTATCAAACGACTGCTGACGATCTCCCGATTATTACTTTACACATCAAAATCTAATTACTGCATGCTATATCAAGTTCTACCCCAGATTATGCGTTTTCGGCGTGTGGTCAAATCCGGTAAATAACCACGGTCGGAGTTGCGTCAATTAGTGTGAAATCCTGTAAAACGTGTGCACCCAAATTGCAAATCTTTAATAAATATGACCAAATCCGGTATCAGACAACTACTTTTGACCTGTGCATTATTGTTGCATTACATTACATCCACAACCAATTACTGCATGCTATCTCAGATTACGCGCTCATCACATCGCCTTACTTAATCGATTATCGGCCGATTTCCCCAGAACCCACACTTACTATAACAATCGTAGCATTCGAGTCCGCTGATAGATATGTCTGCCCACGGGCATATGGGTAGGTATGACGATTAGCTATCGATTAAGCATAAACATAACAATATTCGTCCAAGCCCAAGGACGGTGGCCCTCTATAAACAAAAAATGGCGAAAAATGTACACACTCAAAACACTAATCGGCGCAAGTAGTGATCACCCTTCCATCGTTGACACTGTGTTGGGGAGATCACTCGAAATACAAATTTTAAAAACAGACGACCGAATGTGGTATCAAATGACTGTTGATAATCTTTTGATTATTATTTTGCACATCAACAGCTAATTACTGCATGCTACACAGTTTTACGCATTTCGGCATCGGAACAAATCCTGTATAACGTGCGCACCCAAATTATAAATCTGTGACAAATATAACCGATTACGGTATAAAACAACTGCTTCTAATTTCTAGATTATTGCTTTATACACTAACACACCAGCACATCGCTTCAGCACCGTCAAATCGCTTACAGTATGTATCGGTAGATAACACAGTTTCTTCCTCAATTCCTGTAACCTCTGGTGTTCCTCAAGGTAGCAAATTAGGCCCCCTGTTGTTCCTTATTTACATAAATGACCTCAGTTCGGTGCTTACTGAGTCAAAATTTGCTCTTTACGCTGATGACACTAAACTCTACTTTGCCCTTCCTCGAAACGCAGTAAATGTTGTCTTACAGCGAGATCTTGAGAGGGTGATGCATTGGGCAGAGAGAATGCAGCTATCTGTCGCAATACAAAAATGCGCTGTCCTGCATCTTGGTTACGGTAATGCTCATACAAATTTCATATGTCTTGGTCGTCAGCTTCAATCAGTTGATACAATAACTGATCTTGGTGTGCTAATCTCTAATGATCTCAAATTTTCGCGCCATTGTAATCAAATTGCAGCAAACGGGTTTAGGTTGGTTAACCTGATTTTTAAATGTTTTGAAACTAAGACCAAGGATTTCCTTATCAAACTGTACAAAACTTTTGTTCGTCCTAAGCTAGAATATGCCTCAGAGGTCTGGAATCCATATTTACTTAAGGACATTGATCTGATTGAAAGAGTACAGAGATTATTTACTCGCCGAATTCCAGGTCTTGTGAATTTTGAATATTCCGAAAGGCTAAGATTGCTAAATTTGGAGTCTTTAGAAAAAAGAAGAATTGTTGCTGACCTTGTAATGGTTTACAAATTAATTCACGGACAAATTGATCTCCCTGTTGATTTGTTTTTCAAATTTAATAATCTCAACACACGTGGCCACCAGTATAAATTGTGTTTACCGAAGTCCAGGCTTGATATAAGAAAATATTCTTTTGCCGTTCGAGTAATAAATATTTGGAACTCCTTACCAAATGAAACCGTTAATTTGCGCTCTGCACGCGCCTTCCGCAACGCTCTCTGTAATACCGATTTTAGTAGATTTTATCGGGGTAGGGTGTTAGTGGCCGTTTAGCGGCCCATCCCCATCCCTATCTGTTTGGTCTCAGTCTTGGGCATTTGTGTTCCGTTTATTTTGAATAAATTACTTACTTACTTACTTACTTACATCCACAACCAATTACTGCATGCTACCGCAGATTACGCGCTCTGGTCATATCACCTTACTTCATCGACAGGCAGCCGATTACCCCCTCGGGCCGTACACATAGGAAAGTTGCTATAAACTGAAAGTCATACGCATAGACGTACATTCGTGCCCAAAACCGGATCGGTGGACCATTTCACTAGCTACAGAATAAGCACAGCTTGAAAGATAGGGATCGAAACCCCAGGACAACGGCCCCTTTTAAACGATGATCATCACTATGAAAAAATAGAAAAAAGTTTTCTCAGTCTTCTTTTGAGAGATAGCTACCAATTTTTCCAATTGAGTAGGCCTACCTTAGATGCATATTTCGTCGCATTTACTTTCAGAGATCCTTGAATGATAAATTTAAAAAAATCGAAAAAATAAAATATGTGACGTCACAACATCCTCCTTACTTAAAACATCCATCATAGCATTCGAATGGGCTGGCAGATATGTCTGTCCAAGAGCATATGGGTAGATATAACAATCGATTAAGCATAAATACAACAATCTTCGTCCAAGCCCCATGACGGTGGTCCTTTCGAAACAAAAAAATGGCCAAAAATCATCTACACTTACAACACTAATCGGCGCAAGTGCAAGTAGTGATCTCTCTCTACTCCAGTTAATATTGAATCGGGTCCCCAGTGCGGTTATAATATTTCTGTTTACGTACATCGTTCAGAAGAAAGGCCAAATGCGACCGACGGAATAGTCAGGACCCTAATTTTGTTAAAGCCATGCTTTAAGATAGATGATTCACTCTGTTTTATTTTCGGATTCTTTCCCTAGTAAGTTTATAAATTACTCAACGATTTCAACATTCTAGCTAAACTGCTATCTTCAGATTTCTTTAATGAGAACAAAGATATATCGAACTGTACACAACTCTGAAACCAACGCTTGAAATTGATGACAAAATAGGAATGATGCATGCATAGGCGACACCATAATAGAGTTCAGTCCTTTCACGAATAAGGGTGGCCCTGAAGAGGGCCGTTGGGTTGGTTTATTGAATCGAAGTGGATGTTTATTTCTTGTCTCCTCCGGTCTTCTTGGGCAGCAACACGGCCTGGATGTTGGGGAGAACGCCGCCCTGAGCGATGGTCACTCCCTGGAGCAGTTTGTTCAGCTCCTCGTCGTTGCGCACGGCCAACTGCAGATGTCTCGGGTTGATTCTGGTCTTCTTGTTATCGCGAGCTGCGTTGCCGGCCAACTCGAGCACCTCAGCAGCCAAGTACTCCATCACCGCAGCCAGATAAACTGGCGCTCCGGCTCCCACGCGTTCAGAGTAGTTGCCTTTTCTGAGCAGACGGTGGATTCTGCCCACTGGGAACTGCAGACCTGCTCGGCTACTGCGAGACTTGGCCTTTCCTTTCGCCTTCCCTCCTTTACCACCACGACCAGACATAGCTAAGTTGAGCGTAAGGAAAAACGGCAAAACAGCAAAGTAGAAATCGAGGAGATACTAGATAGAACTAAAGGCCGTCTTATAAATAGCAGTTGGGTATGTTTTGGCAGGCCGTTGAGAATGGCCGCGGCGCTGTCTTATTACACAGCACTCTCTGTGGCTGCAGAGGACACGTTCAACGGCCATCTGAAACAGACGCAACTCTCTCTTATAGGCCGGCCCAAACAGAGCCCAACATCCTTCGCTGTTTTTCATTGAATTTTTGCAAGCGTGCTGTTACAACCAGCTATGCCACCCAAGCCAAGCGCCAAGGGAGCCAAGAAGGCCGCCAAGTCGCAGAAGAAAGGACGTGGAACTGGCGAGAAGAAGCGCCGTCACAAGCGCAAGGAATCGTTTGCTTCGTACGTCTACAAGGTGCTGAAGCAGGTGCACCCCGACACCGGAATCAGCTCCCGCGCCATGTCGATCATGAACTCCTTCGTGAACGACATCTTCGAGCGCATTGCCAGTGAGTCATCGCGTCTGGCCCACTACAACAAACGATCGACCATCACCAGTCGGGAGATCCAGACAGCAGTGCGTCTCTTGCTGCCGGGCGAGTTGGCCAAGCACGCAGTCAGCGAAGGAACCAAAGCCGTTACCAAGTACACCAGCTCCAAATAAGTGATATTGGTCATCTGACCACCCATAAACCAACCCAACGGCCCTCTTCAGGGCCACCATTGTTTGTGAATGAATTTTGTGATTTTTACGTGTTGCTGCGCACTTATGATGTTGCCTATCATAACTGTCGAACGTAATGTTCGAGTTTTGGTAAATGTATAGTTTCGCTGTTTGGCCACGAGGTGGCGCTTGTGTAGTATTGGTTTTGCAAGCGCACCGTATGGTGGCGCAGTAGCTTGACTGACCCAGATATTAACATTAGGAGTAGATTGGGTAGCTTTGTCAGTGTACAATTGACAGGCCCTCCCGTTTGGAACGTGCGCGCACGAAGTAACGAAGTGAGTTCTCGTATTGCACTGCGCCCGTTTTGGAATGATGAATAGCCGTGGAGATGGCGCGACCACAGTGGGAGATAACGGCAGAGGTAAGTTGATAGGCCGGACAATTGTAGGTTAAACTACAATTGTACGGCAGAGGAGATGATAAAGTTGGGGTGCCGGCTAGTTGACTAGCCGGGCGAAGAGGTGTAGTTTGATTGTAGACCGGCCGGGCGATGACGCACGGCGAGAGGTCGTAGAAGGCACCGGGCAATCAGCACGGTGCTGCCAGCAATGATGCAAGGCGAGAAAGTGAAACTGGCATTGGGTCGGCGGCGAACAGTACTGAATAACTCTCAATAATAATGTTCAGGTTTACACTGCGCGATGGAAGGCCGAATGACGTTTAGAGCGGCAGTGCCTAGGTTGGCTGCGCTCAGACTAACGCACGACGTCCAATAGCAGTAGCACGAGAAGCATTTATTTAAGAGGATCAGTATAGAGCGACCGCACAAGGCACCAACAATGCACAGAATGACGTAAAAAGAAGACAAGATGGCCGACGCCTCTCAAAATGGCGGCGGACACGCTGGTAGCTTGCTTGGAATGGCTTGTCTCCCAATACGCACGACAACGCCAAATTGTAGTGGCCGACGGTGATAGAAACAGTAACTGTGCAGTATTGAATAATGTTTCTTTCTTGATCGTGTTTGGATGGCACTACACTAATACCACTATACCTATTTCTCGGTCTCTTTCTTTATGGTGCAATTGAGCTGGAAATGGCAAATTCCATAGATAGTTCCCATGCCTTCGAGCATCCCATCCGGTCGACCCAACGTGCCGAGAGACGTAAAGGTTACTTGTTTAAACAAGCCTCCCAGATAGAAATTATTTTTTCTGACGTAAATAAGGCTTTGTTTGAGTTGTACCAGAGAGCTTTGAAAGACCAAACCCTTCTAGGTCAAAGAACTTTTTCTCGGTATTTTGAGACGTTGACTCGTAACGCAAGTTCGGCTAAAGGTACTTTTCAAACCATTAAGAACGAGCTGCCCTTTTATATTGAACATAGCGGTGAAGAAAGTGAAAAGTTTAGTAAATTTCTGGTCTCTACGAATGTTCTGGCAAGCGAAGTTAGACTTTTAACTGAAAACATTGAACAGCTTCGTGAACAGTATAGAAAAATGCTATAGAATTGAATTGAGTGGCTTCGCTACAGTGCACCAAACACGCTACGTTTACTGCACTTCTCTATACAATAACACTTAGCTCGCGCTACCCGGCCAGCCAAAAAGTCAAAACAAATACAAAAACATGTAAACATGTGCCGGTTTAAAGCGAACGGCACGCTGCACTAAATGATACAACAAATCTACCGCTCAACGCGACACTCCCGCCAGAAAAAGGTTAGTATGTTGGTGATTAAAGGGCAGAGCAGAATGAAAACTATGATAATGAGGGCATATATGAGCCAAGGGTGAGACAAGACAAACATTTTGAAAATGTTTGCGTCCCAACTCGTTACCTGCCTGCTGGGTGCCACGGAGAGACGATTGCTGATTTGCCCCAGCTGATGATGTTCAACGGACACTAGGACACCAGTTAATTCAAAGCTTGTGGAAGTGGCACCACATTGCACATGACAGATCGTTTTCACTTCTCGTTGATTGGAGTGTACACGTCGCGTTTGTCTAGTGCCAGCAACTGAGCAACGGGTAGACCAGTGAAGGTCGTTTTCACAGTTGATCTGGGCTAGAGTGTCGGTCTTGTCACTGGTACAGATGTAGTCGATTTGCAGGCCGGTTAAGCATGCATAGCAACCATCAAAGTGGAGGATTTTCATTGAACAGGTGTTGTCTTCCTTCTTCAGTGACAGCTTGAAATTTGATGTTTGTACTTGAAGCTCCATAGTGACCATTTCATGAAATTCAGCCAGAACAGTATCTTCAGAGGGCATGAGAAGTATGCCTGATGCTTCAAATGGCAGAACATGGTTTCCTTTGAACAAAGGTTCAATTTCGAACTCACTACATAAACAAGAAGCGCGGTCTTCAGCTGGAACACACTGACAACTGTCGATTGCAAGGTAGCAATTCTTGAACTCAGTTGCTTCTTCTTTAGAGGCACACTGCAGTTGCCCAATTCTGCCAACGACAGGCTGCCCTGAAGCGCTTGCTTCAACCATGACTGTTCTGCGGCCATCAGTCAAAAAAGCAGATGACAAAATCGGCAACTGAGGTTGAGACACAGAAGAAACTGTGAATGTGATGTCAGGGGACCATCGCTGTGGTACCGCAGTTCGAAGTCGGAATTCTTGAGTGTCAACTTTGGCCTGTTGATGAATTGTGGCTTTGATCTTGATTGCATATGACCACTGAGGACAGTCAAAAACTTCGAAGACAGTGGTGCTTACTGGATCTGCGAAAGTTCTGTAAAACAGGCATGCAGAATCACACAAAAAACAGCCACACGCCCAACAACCACAGCTGTCTGTACACTGGGTGAATCCTGGGGCTTCATAAGGTCTCCCCTTGAGTTCTTCGATCACAGTGTTATGCTTTGTTGTTGGACAGGTATCTCCTTTGCATGATCCAGCACCACTGCAGCGCTTGACTCCTTGCACCTGCATGTGGAAAGACCTGGTGAAGTAGCGATTGCGTTTCTCACATTCCAGTTCAATGGTTTCTGTCTCAATTTCAATTGTGCCCAGCAGCTTATTGTCTTCAGTTAGAATGGCTAGACAGGCTTTCTGACCTGCCGGCACTAAAGTCATCCTCACCACTTCACTGACCGTGCATTCAAGCAGTGATTCATCAGTTGATGATGCATGACATGCAGTTGAACTTGCCACTAAGGTTGTGACTTCAGCACAGGCGTTTGTTTCCATAACCATCATAGTGATGACAATTAGCGTAATGACAAACTTGCTGCGGGAAACATGCGGCTGTGCCCTGTACATTGAGACAGATCCTGTGTCTGGAGTTGATGCAGATCGCTGCAAAGCTGATGCTGCTTGAATGTCTGCTGAAGTTGTCTTTTGCAGGCTCACAAGCTCGATTCCTTCAGTGCTTTCAGCAGGGACTGAAGCATTTGGCCGCTTGTGCAATCTTTTCACAACTTTCTTAGACATGACAAAACAGAATCCAAAGATACCACATAAAATCAATGTTGAACCAAGACCAACTAGCAGGGGGACCACGACAGACACGATAGCAGCTATACGAGAACACTGTGGATTTGCAAAGGTGTCCCAGCAGAAGGTGCATTTCACTTGTTCACAGAAGCGGTGTCCATGGCAGACCTTTCGAATAACCTTGATTTTCCTGCCAGAAACCCAAACTTTCATTGTAACATTGAAGACGTGCATGGTCAGTTCCGGGCTAAGCGTGAACACTTCTTTCACTTTGGGGTGCATCTTGCGGAAGCAAATAGGTTTGACGCATACTTCAACCAATGAAGTTGCAACAGACGTTGACAATTTGATGCCATTTGCCTTGCATTCCAGTGAACATTCACTGCATGAATCGACAGAGTCTTGATGAACTGCATTTGCATGCACAGAGGCATTCTCATAGCCCCAAGCCTTGATTGGTACAGAGCCTTTCTTGGTCATGAAGAATGCTGTTTCTTTGTGTCGAAAGTAGCACAATTGGGTACCACTGTTCAAGCAACCATGCACCTCACAAAATTCTGGAGTACCTGTGCGAGGACCTTCACCAATGCACTGATATGAACTGTCAGTGGTTTCAACGATTTTCACTTGTAACTGTTGCACAAACATGTTTGTGCCATTGAGTAGTTGAACTTTTGCAACTGTTCGGGTCTCACTGCTGCATTTCTTGTTGGTCGAAGGCAAACAAAAATTTGGCTTTTCTTCATGTAGTAATGCATTTCCAGCCATGTCAAGCTTCATGTTGGCAGTGGTAGATGAATCAGCAGTCGTACAGCCTTGAGCCCACTTAGGGCACTGACAATCTGCAGTGCTAGCTTCACATGATGCACCAGCTGTCAAAACATGATTGCTCTTGCAGTGAAACCTTCTCCAACATAAGTTTTTGTTGTTGTTGTCTCTGTAAATAGCAATCCCAGACTGGACACACTGCTCAGACTTCACCAGTGTTAAATGTGTTCCACTGCAGCGACCAGGCGTAATGGTTTTCAATGCAGAAACAGGAGTTGAAAGCGCACAATGTAAAAGGCAGAAAATGAATGCAACTGAAAGGACCTGTTTTGCTGCAAGACGCGCAGAACGTCGCAATCCACCAGAGCTGGTATCAGAAATCGAAGTTGAAGAAGTTGGCTGTGAGTCAGTTGTGCTAATTTCTGGAACAGATGGCTCGATTTCCAGTGGGTACAGTTGAGCAACTGATCGGCCCAGCACACTGCCACTGGGCAACTTCACATCAACAGATCGAATTGCTTGATCATTGCTTGCATGAAGACGCACCACTTTGCCAACTTTCCAAGCTCCTCTTGGCATGTTCTTTTCTTCAATCAAGACAACATCGTCCAGATGAGGTTGTCGAAGTGCCAAATCTTTGCCTTGTTTGATTTTCCTTTGTGACCTCTCACGCAGACTTTTCAAGTATTCTTCTGACCAATATGTCCAAAATTTATCAAGAAGAACTTGTTCTTTCTTCCAAACATTACACAGTTGATCAGCAGTTGTGACTTTTGGAAGGTAAGAAGGGTCAGTTTCTTCACTGTCTTCTGGGTCATTGAGTGACAGAGTCCCAGTTGCCTGACCAGGAGTCAAAAAATCACAAGGTCGCAGTACAGAAGCTGACTTGACATCATCATACACATAGGTGATTGGTCGCGAATTGACGATCGCCTCAACTTCAGACAGCACAGTTTGAAGCTCATCGAGTTCCAGGAATCTTCTGCCAATAGCAGCCTTTAGTGATCGTTTGACCAGACCAACCATGCGCTCATAGACTCCACCTTGCCAAGGGGCCAGTGGTGTAATCAGGTGCCACTTTATGTCTTCATGTGCACAGTAATGGACTATGTCAGGATCATGGACAAGAGCTGACCACTGCTTGTTGAGCACCTCCTTTGCAATCTTGAATTGTGACGCATTGTCACTGACAATGAATGCCGGTTTTCCTCTCCTGGCAATGAATCGTCGCACTCCATGCAGAAACGATTTGGCAGACATGTCTTGCACAATCTCGAGGTGCACAGCTCGAGTAACCAGGCAGGTAAAGAGAGCGATCCATATTTTCTTGTGCTCACGTGCAGTTCCTAAGCTGATGGTCAGGGGCCCAAAATAGTCCAGTCCTATGTTCGTCCATGGAACAAATTTCGTCACTCTTTCTTCTGGTAGCGAAGGCATTGTTGGCAACTGATATGGTCCACCAGATAGTCTATGGCACAGAAGACACTTTCTGACAGCTTTGCGCACTTGTTCACGACCAGCAACGATCCAATGTGTTTCACGAATGGCACAGAGTGTTTGCTGAACACCCGCATGACAATTTCTAACATGAACGTGGTTGATAAGCAGGTCTGTGTATGGATGATTCTTTGGCAGTAGGATGGGGTGTTTCGCAGCATATGGCAGATGAGACTTCTGAAGACGCCCACCACAGCGCAACAATCCATTGTTGTCCATAAACAGATCAAATTGTTCAGCTAGCAGATTCTTTTTCTTGTCTCCTGCAGAGGAAAACTGATCCAAAAATCTTTCGTGTTGCACTTGGAAATCAAGAAATCTCTGAGCAGTCTTGAGTTCACTACCACTCAGTACGCCGGTGTCTTGCACTTCAGTGCACATACGCAAAAAGGAGATCTTGTTAGAAGATGGTGGAGATTTTTCCTGTGCAACCTTCTTCAAAAATCGCAACACATAAACAGTTGTGCGAAGAAGTCGCAAAAAGGAAGAAAAGCGGTTGAAGTTGATGAGCACATTGGGCTCAGATGCAGTCAATCCCACACTGATTTCTCTGTTGCCTCGAACTTCAGCGTCAATTTCTGTCAATTCTTGTGGGCTGAACGCTTTTATGACATCTTCTGGCCAGTCTGCAGTGTTCGCTTTGAGAAAAGCAGGTCCATGCCACCATTGGTACGCTATGTGATGGTCATCAAACAACTGCTCAGTGCGAAGACCACGAGTTGCATAATCAGCTGGATTAGCATCAGTGTTGACATAGCGAAATGTGGCGTTGCTTTCACAAATTTCTTTGACCCTGTTTTGAACGAAGACACTCAGCAGTTTATCAGTCTTCACCCAATTGAGAGCAACAACAGAATCGGACCAGAGGTATTGATGTTCAATGTTCAGCTGAAGTTGTGCAGAGACAAACTTGAGGGCACGCACACCGATCACAATGGCCATGAGCTCAAGACGTGGAATTGATACAGGTTTAATTGGCACCAATCGACTTCTGGAAAACAGCAGGTTTATATGAACTTCACCATCCTTAGTGCATTCTCGCAGGAAAACAGCAGCTGCATAAGCTTTAGCACTAGCATCAACGAAACAATGCAACTGGAAAACGGAGCTGCCGTTGCACTTGAAGTATCTTGCAAAGGGCTTCTCACCAATTTTGGAAAGGTCCAGTTGAATTTTTGCCCATTGTTCTTGCATCTCAACAGGCAACTCTTCATCCCAACTTCGTTTTTGGCGCCAAGTTTCTTGCACAAAAACTTTACCAGGCAAGGTGATGGGTGATAAGAGACCAAGGGGATCGAAAACAGAAGCAGTGACACTCATGCATGCGCGCTTTGTTGCAACAAAACAATCAGAAGTGTCTGGAGCACAAAGCTGCAGTGTATCTTTCTCTGTGTCCCAAATAACACCAAGCACTTTGGTAGATGTGGCTTTCATGCAATCATCAGGCGAAAGCACAGACTTGAGCACTGGAGAATTGGATGCATATTCTCGAAGATTCATCGATGCTTTGGCAAAAATCAGTTTTGACTCAGTGCAGAACTGCTTAGCTTCAGAAGCAGAAGACACGCCACTGATGACGTTGTCAACATACAAACATCTCTTGATTTGTGCAGCTGTCGTCTGGTGCTGAATTTCACTGTCCAGTAAATGGTGAACAACAGCTTGAAGCAAAAATGGTGATGAGATGACTCCAAATGGGACTCGCGCAAATCGAAAAATGACAATGTTGTCAGGTGAACAAGGTTTGCTTGTATCCTTCAACCACAGAAAACGAGTGCAGTCACGTTGATGTGGCTGCAAGCTGACTTGTAAGAACGCCTTTTCAATGTCAGCGACAATGGCATATTCTTTGAGACGAAAGTTCATCAATAAACCACACAAGTCAGGCAGTAAAATCGGGCCACGATACAAACAGTTGTTTAGACTTTTGCCAAATTTGTTCGCTCTTGCAGAAGCGTCATAAACAATCCTCAGTTTGGTTGTTGTCTTCAGAGGGGTTTTGACACAGTGATGTGGCAAGTACAACACAATGCCCTCTGGTTCTTCAGGTGCAACTTCAATGATGCCCTTTTTCACTTGATCAACCAGAATGTCTTTGTACTTCTGCAGCATTTCAGGATCTGAAGCAAAAGCCCGAACAACACTTTGGAGTCGTTTGAAAGCTAAACCATAGTTCTTGTCCACATCTGGCTTGTCATCAATCCAAGGCCAACAGACTTGATAACGGCCGTTTTCGAACTTGACTGTTTGATCGAATTTTCTCTGGGCAATTTCATCGTCAGACACAAATGGTGAATCAGTTATACCAATTTGTTCTAGGTCCCAGTATCTAGTGTAATCGATGTTGGATAGGTCTTGGTGGTCCTCAAAAGTCAGCAAATCATCATCATGTGGCTGTAGAGTGAGGCCAGTGTATGAAACAGCCACACCATCTGGATGAATACCACCAGTCCCTGTCAACAAGAGTCCAACCTTTGATTTCACGAGCTTCAAACCAGAAGGCAGCAGCAAGGGGTCCTCAAACAGAATGATGTCCCAAAAGTAGTCTGCGCCCACAAGGATTTCTGGTTCAAACTGGGTTTCTGCGAAATTGTCTGCAAGAGAAGAGAATTCTTTCAGCACACCAAGATCAGCAGTCGACAACTGGGGTCGCTTGAAATTCGGTGCAATTCTGCTGATTGTGTTTCCAGCAATGGTCAACATCGAACCATCTTGGCCTTGTATCAAAATCGATGTACGTTTCGTTCTGACACTTTTCGACCGTGGATTGGAAAATGTGTAGATGCTCAGCGTTTCTTCATGTCCCACAGGCAATTGCAGTTTTTTCATCAAGCGATCGGTGATGAAGGAACTTTCACTACCAGGATCGAAAAACACTTTGACTGTGGTCATCTTCTGTGCATTGTCTGGGCTGGCAGCCAACAACTGAGCAGTCATCAAGAACACACTTGGACGCTTCTTGGCCTTTTCATTCACTTGTGTCATCACCAAAGGTTGTGATTGCTCTCTTGACTCATCACTTTCAACAGCAGTTACAGCAGAAGAATTCAGCCGGTAGTCAACTTTAGCCCCCTGATTCTTGCCTTCACCAAACTTTTGTGGACAGAGAGCCGAGTTGTGTTGTCTGCTGCAGCTTTTGCACTTGCGCGTTTTGAAAAAACAGCGATTAGCCCAGTGATTGTTGCCAAAACAGTGAAAGCATCGCTTGTCATTTTTTAGCTTGTCAAGACGATCGGACCTTGTGTTGAACTTTCGACAAGCTTCGGAAACATGGTTTCCATCACAGAAAACACACAAGCGGTCACCTTTGGTCTGACTGGAGGTGAATTCCTTTTTCACAGAAGTGCCAGTCTTCTTAGGCACAGGCCTTTTAGACTTCTCTGAAACCGCGAATATGTCAGTTCTTTGTGAAGCACATTCTGGAACAAAGGTTTTCTCCTTTGACTTTGGAGTCTTTTCTCGTGCCTGTTCCTTGCTATCACTGATTCGACCAACCTTTTCTTTGAGGTTGAGAGCAGTCCACAAAGCACCTCTGAGCGTTTCAACAGTCCATTCGGCTGTGGGTGGCTTCATCCGCTCAATTTCTAGGTTCATGCTGCTTGGGAGCTTCTCTTGAATCAGCTGAATAACAAGACTGCGGTTGCACTCGATGTCTTCACCAAGACACTTCAGTTGGCGAAGTGTGCGGTCAGCAGCATCAATTGTCTGTCGCAGGTCACTTGTCTTTGCAGAAGAGCTTGGCAACTTTCGCAGATTGGTGTACAGGGCATCCTTCAGCACACTGAGATTGCCAAAACGACGTTGAATGATCTCAATGGCATCTGCATAAGTGCTGTTGGACAACGTCATACCTTGAATTGCATCTGCAGCTTTTCCTGTCAGAATCTGCTTCAGGTAGGCAAACTTCTGGATGTCAGGAATTGGCTGGTGATGGATGCTAGCCACGTAGCTGTCCCAAAATTCGATGTATCGAAGTGGATCACCATTGTAGCTGATCAAGGGAAGCTTCGGCAACTTGACACATGGAAATGACGTTGTTTGTGGTGTATTTGTGGCAGGTTGTGTCTGTGCTTGTTGAAAAAGTGGTGCACCAGGGCAAAACGTGGCATTACCTGAAAAAGGCATTAGCATGGGAGATGTGGGAACCGTCCCACCACCCTGAAAAGTTTGCCCATAGCTCTGGCCATAACCACGCAACACAGGGTTAGGGTAACTGCCACTGTGAACAGACATAACAGGAGCACCAAAGACACTAGACACAGGACCAGGCGGGTGACCAACAACACCACTGACACCACTACTGACAAAAGGGACGCCACTGCTATACAAACCACGACCACTGGACACAGGATGACCAAGACCACTACTGACAGACATGAGCGGTGCCGTAACGCTACCAGAAATGGCACCACTGTACACCACACGACCAAGATTACTGTGCAAACCAGAATCACTCGTTATCACAGGGAAAGAAACAGGTGCACTGTGAATCGGTCCTGGCATTGGAACGTTCAGTACGTTTGATGGAAGGTGGCCAGTTAAAACTGTATGGGCCACTGAGACAGGCATTGACGGAGAGTCAGAAAGCATACCTGACACGACTGACTGTGGAGCAACGGTTGTCACTGGCTCAGGAAAGGACTGATGGACAGAAACCATACCTGAGACCACAGGCTGAGGAAAAGGAGCTGGTGACGTACCAGGGGTTGTGGTTTCCACAACAGTCTGCTGAGTGGTACGGTCACTGACACCACTGACTGCAGCGCTGGCCGATGATGGTCCAGGCTCATTGACCTCACTCACCGGCGATGCAAGAGGAGTTGTGAAGCGACTAAGCGTATCTTCAACCTCATTCAAGCGAACTTGCAGCCAACAGATTTTGTCCTGTGCAGCTTCCACAACAGGCATGTAACCGTTTGTAGAATGCTGTTCATACAGGGCGGCCTCAGCTTCGATCGATTCACGATCAGTGTCAAGCGCAACGTCCGTCATCATTTGAACCCACTGTTTGTCGATATCGAGAATGTAGTTCACACTTCCACGAAGTCGCTCCAATTCCAACTGAATGCCATACTTAGAGTCTCGCAAAGACTGAGTTAAAGTTGGCAGATCGGCGGAGGCATCGTACAACGTTGAAAACGAAGGCACACGGGCCAACTGTTTCTCTAGCAGAGCTCTGCGAGGAGCCGCAACCCTCCGCAAGGGACCAGAATTGAAAGAAGCCATGGAGGAAGCGCAGGTCCGAACTCAGAAGATCGACAGGGGATGCCACTTATAGAAAGGTGCTATAGAATTGTACGCTACGCTTTACTGCACTTCTCTCTACAATAACACTTAGCTCGCGCTACCCGGCCAGCCAAAAAGTCAAAACAAATACAAAAACATGTAAACATGTGCCGGTTTAAAGCGAACGGCACGCTGCACTAAATGATACAACAAATCTACCGCTCAACGCGACAAACAGTATCGGTTGTTGAATGCAAATCTGGATGTGACTAATACATCAAATTTACAGGACGCAGCAGCTCGTAGTTCCTCCCCGATTGCAGGTCCCAACGAGATTGATCCCCCCTTCCTAGACCACACGGCTAATCGACTGAGATGGGAGTCCACCAGACAGCCTGAACCACCGGCCATCCATTCGGCGAGGTCTGAACCCCCAGGTTTAGCAGACGGCCCGACCACCCGACAGGGAGGAGGTAACGCAGGTACCAGGTCTCTGTTGGTAGATTTAGGAAGGGCACAGGGTGTAGATGCGCAATTGAGTGTAGCAGAGCTTCAGACTTTCGGCGTGAATTTCGCCGCTCAGGCAGATAGATTTTTTGTTGATCAGGGCGCCAACAGACAACCCGGGCAGAGTGCTGTTTTACACGGAGGACAGGGTCAACAACGGTTGCCAATAGGTCCAGTAGGTGTAGAGCAGAATGCTGTAGCCGTAGGTTGTAGTGCAGGACAGCCGGGGCAGAGTGCTGTTTTACACGGAGGACATGGTCAACAACGGTTGCCAGTAGGTCCAGTAGGTGTAGAGCAGAATGCTTGCAGGGCAGGACGCTGCCAATCAGTTTCCCAGACAGGAGTCGGCTGCGACTCAGAATGTGCAATTTGTCCTTCCAATGGGAAGGCAACAGTTACCGGTTATGGTATCTAGTCAGAATCAAGTACCTATAGTTTCAGTTAATGGACAGGAGCCCTTAGTGGCGCAATTAGGGACGAACGGTTTTGGTCATCAGTTTCAGACGAATCAGTTCGGTGAAGAGCAGTTGATGGGTAGACAACAGACCCAGGCCCCTATGAGTAGTAGAAGTAGAGCAGCTAGTGTTGGTACCTTTCCCCCTTTGCATAGTAATCAGAACCCCATCCCAGTTTATGGTGGTTTTCAGCAAGGCGTTTCGGGTACTCATATGAGCTGGTCAGCCCAAATTGCGCGTCCGCAACCCCAGTACACTACTGTAGTAACTGAACCGACTGTGACGATGGCTTATTCTGGTAACTTGACGTCGGCTCCCCCTTGTTTTTCGAATGGTAATAGAAATTTTGTCTCTAGCAATGGTAACACTGATAACCCTTCCCCTGTAGATCCAAATATTTCAGCGCTTGTTAACTTATTTCAAAAACAGATGGAGATTACGGCGAAACAGCAGGAGGACGCACAAAAAAGGCATGATGAGCAGATGGAGTTGCTTCGAAATGCTATGGTTACTAAGCACGAACGAGAAGTTAGAGAGACAGGTCCTAAAATTTCCTTTTCGTCTGTACCCTTACCTAAACTCGGTTTGAACGAATTTTCCGGTAATTTGTTGGAGTGGCGCCCCTTCTGGGCTATGTTTAATCAGTTGATACATTCCAACCCTAATTTGGCCCCTTCTCAGAAATTTTGGTATCTACAGAAATCTGTTGTTGGTAAAGCAGCGAAATTGTTGGAAGGCATTACGGTTGAGAACCCTGAGTCTTACAACAAAGCAGTTAACATTTTGACCCAGCAGTTTGGTAACACTAGAGCTTTAGTGAGAGCGTATTACAGAGCCTTAAATTGTTTGGAGTTCAAAAAGAATGAGAATGAGAATTTGGTAGACTTTCAGATGAACTTGGAAAAACATTTGCACAATTTGGAGCAGTTAGGTCAGGATTTGTATTGTCAAGACCATTTGCTAGAGACTTTGTTAGATAAGTTGCCTAATAGGTTACTGAAAGATTTCTCGGCCCAGTGTCGTGAAGAGAGCGATCAGTTAGCAGCATTGAGACGTTTTCTAGAACAGGAAGTACGGTCGTCACAATTTGCGGCCCAATATGGAGTTGGTAAAGCCAAAGGTCTAGATTGGGTTGAGGAGGAACAACCCACTAATTCAGCATTTGCCTTAGCGGCCAGAGTCGATGCTAATAGAAAGTGTTCGTTTTGTGGGGACGTTCATTTTTCAGACCGGTGTGAAGTCTATAAGGATGCGAAAAGTCGTCACGAATTTCTGAAGAGAAATAACGTTTGCTTTCGATGCTTTAATTCCGGTCATAAAGTTAGGGAATGTCCCAGTAGAAACGTGAGGTGTGCCCACTGCAAAGAAGTTAGTCATAATAGAGCACTCTGCCCCACGAAGTTCGGTCGGGTGTTCCCTCTGAGAACCAAATACGATAAACCGAGTTCGAACCAGGGCGGTAGTTTGCCTCAACAGACGCAAAAACCGAATACGTCTGTTCTGACAGTCGAAGCAGGTACAGATGTCTCTAAGCAGGATGGACAAGTTTTCTTGTTCACAGCATGCACTAAATTGGTGAAAATTTGGAGAGTAAAAAGGAAACTACAGTTAGACTTTTGTTGGATTGCGGTAGTCAGAAAACATTTATCTGTGAGAAAGTGGCGCAGGAAGCGCAGTTGAAGGCGTTGTGGCACGATAGTTACCAAATTTCTTCCTTTGGTTGTGAACCCCGTTTGCAGCAGACCTCGGTGGTGCGTTTTGGTTTAAAGCATTTAGATGGTACGGTAACGCCCTTGCTCGGTAGTACTTGCCCATACATTACGCAACCCTTGGTAAGAAAAGCTCTGCCACCCTCAATTGCGTCCCAGCTCCAGTCGTACCGACTTGCCGATCCCATCTGCTCACCGTCCGAGTTGGCTACTATTGACGTGTTGGTTGGTAACGAATTATTTTTGCAATTTTTCTGTATGGAGCCGGCCATTAAATTGAAATCTTTGTCGTTGGCTAAGTCTGTTTTCGGCTATCTTTTGGCTGGCAGTTTGGAGGATGCGAAAGGTGGTAATGAACAGCAGAGAGCAGTTGCTATGTTTGCAACAGTAAAACGAACTGATTTTACGGAAGTAGATGAGATGAAACCTGATGTGTGGTGGGCGATGGAAATGGTAGGGATGGGTGATCCGAGCGGCAAGTCGGACGATCAGCGAGCTCAGGAGCATTTCAACAAAACTGTGGACTATAGAGTGGACCAACAGAGATACCAGGTATCCTACCCGTTTCGTAAGTGCGGCAAATTTCCCCAACCCAATTTTATGCTAGCCTTTAATCGATTGAAAACGTTGTGGCGAAAACTGCGCCAAAAAGCCAAGCTTTTGTATAAGTATGACCAGATCTTTGGTGAGTACGAGAACCTGAAGTTTACGCAACGCATCCCTAAGGCGCACTTGGTGACGAATCTGCCGATTTATTACCACCCCCACCATGCTGTTTTTAAGGAGGATAGAGCCACAGGCACTGTTGTAAAACTTCTCGGCATGTTGTGGGACACCGATCGGGATGTTTTGAAGCTGGGGGTACCCGAAATTGGTGAGGTCGCGTCAAAGCGACAGTTAGTTGCAGTGATGGCTAAGTTTTTTGACCCCTTAGGTTTATTTTGCCCCATTTTGATCCCTGCTAGAATTTTGACACAGCAGTTGTGGTTGCATGGCTTTGACTGGGATGAACTGTTGAGCACGGAATGGGCGACTAAATGTAAACGTGTGACTGAACAATTTAACCAGGTGGCAGATTGTTCTGTTCCTCGTTGGTTAGGCACGACCCCCTCTTCAGAGGTAGAACTCCACTGTTTTACGGATGCCAGTGTTAAGGTATATTGTGCAGTGTGCTACTTGGTGTTTTCAGGTGAACAGAACTCTAGATGGGCTGAGCTGATTTTCTGCAAGAATAGGTTAGCGCCTGTGAAGCACGTTGCTCTTCCTAGGTTGGAACTGTTGGGCACGGTGCTCGGTGTGCGGTTGATTAAGTTCCTGCTGGCCCAAATTCCCCTCTCCGTAACAAAGGTATTTTTATGGTCGGACTCTGAGTGTGCTTTAGGCTGGATCTTCTCTAAAAAGAAACAGCAAGTTTGGGTTGAAAATCGAGTTTCAGAAATTAGGGAAGCATTAACGATTTTGGATCCAGTGCAACTGGAATTTCGACGCACACCAGGGGCTGGTAACCCGGCAGATATACCCACCAAACCCGATTTGTATGGCCCTCTAAGTACGAACAATTTGTGGTGGCACGGTCCCCCTTGGCTGGTAGGTGAAAAGCTAAATCACGCTGGTATTAGCTTAACGTTGGCAGAGGTTCGTAAGCGTTTTTGGCTGCCCCAAGGTAGGAAGATTGTTCGGTCTGTCATTTATAAATGTCCTCTTTGTATCAAACAAAGTGCGCGAACGTTTCGTCCGCCTCCACCACCGAATTTGCCAGCCTGTAGGGTTGTAAGACAATTCCCCTTTGAGTCGGTAGGTGTTGATTATGTAGGTCCCACAATGATTAAGCAGGAGAGCTGTGGTCTGAGCGGAAAGGCATGGTTGTCCCTGTTTACGTGTTCCACGACTAGGGCGGTTTCACCTGGAATTAGTTACACACGCCTCCGCCTCCGAATTTATTGCTGCCTTTCGCCGTTTCTCCGCCCGGAGGGGCGTTCCTCGATTGATAATCTCAGATAACGCAAGGAATTTTGAATTTTACAGAGAATTCCCTTTGATTTTGCAATGAAAAGAATTTATGAACAGTGAGCGAGTTTGGTATTGAGTTTGTCAGTAAAAAAAAAAACGAAATTTCTCCATGCTTTTACCCCTGGTTGGTGGATTTTATGACAGGTTGATTTGTTTTGTTTACTAAAACAGATCTTATGATTAGAAAGGTGCTAGTGACTAAGTTGATTACTAATTTTGAAACTTTGACGACGGCAACGAAGGTTGAGGCAGCTGGCAGATCGCTTACAGAATCATGGAAGAAGGTTGTGATACAGTCGAGGCAGGAAATGACACTTATTCATATGCGTTGTAATAAACTTAGACTGTTATTGTTATGTTACCACTTATTAATTCTATTGTGTTACTAGGTTATTAGGTTTGTACATTTTTTGTTGTTCATTCGTGCTCTTCTGTTCATCCTGGTTCCGGGAGTGTCGAACGTAATGTTCGAGTTTTGGTAAATGTATAGTTTCGCTGTTTGGCCACGAGGTGGCGCTTGTGTAGTATTGGTTTTGCAAGCGCACCGTATGGTGGCGCAGTAGCTTGACTGACCCAGATATTAACATTAGGAGTAGATTGGGTAGCTTTGTCAGTGTACAATTGACAGGCCCTCCCGTTTGGAACGTGCGCGCACGAAGTAACGAAGTGAGTTCTCGTATTGAATAATGTTTCTTTCTTGATCGTGTTTGGATGGCACTACACTAATACCACTATACCTATTTCTCGGTCTCTTTCTTTAATAACCAAACACGACAAATAAAAGAACAATTAACACCTTGGATCTACTGCACTCAAAGGTTGTACTGTTGAGGGTTGCGAATTTGTACTGAAACGTAGAAAGAAGCCGATGGCCGACCTTTTCGATGATTTGGTCTTGTGTATTACTTCGCCAATCTCTTCGAAGTCGTCGCTTGGCCAATCGGTGTTGCTTGGCAGGTTCGTATAAAGTCATTTTGGAACAATATGTTCGGGTTTTGTTAAATGGCTGCAGTGTGCAAAACGCAACAAAAACGAACGGGTCTCGGCATCAAATGACGGGGGTTCACTGGCTAGAAGAAAACAATTATATTGTACAAAGAAACACATCTATCATCAATGTGTGTACCACTTGCGCAGTTTGCACTAATGCGTACTGATTGAACGTGCATCGGTTCATAGTTCTGTGTGAAAACTGATGCATTCGGCTAAACAGTTGTTGCCTGCTGGAGGATTAGGGCACGGTATATGTACTTTGTAAGAAACAAGACTACAAAAGAAAGACTAGTTTTGTAACATAAACCGCAGACAGTGTTGCCAGGTCTGCAGACCAAAAAACCCCTAAATCAGAGAAAAAATTCCCCCAGAAACCCCCAAAATTTGCAGAATACCCCCAAAAATCCCCCCTTGTCTGCGTCTGTGGTGTAGTGGTAGCAACTCTGCCTGCCATGCACCTAGCGTTAGACACATAGTAGGGGTTCGACCCCGGTGATTGCCTCGCATGTGGCCCTTTATGGGTTCTTTACTGGTCTGTCCGGTGTTCATGTGCGTTGTAATAAAGCTTTAAACCAAACCCAGATTTAAAATGTAATTTTAGAGCGGATGGAAGCTGAATTTCACATTGCAGCACAAGATAGATATAATGAAAAACAGAAAGAATCAAATTTATTACATGTACAACTAAATTTTAACTTGCATTTCGGCAAAAGATCACTCAAATTACGATGAGACCAGGCATCAGACAGAAAGAAAACTATGGAATTATGTTGAAATTTTTTAAAACTTTAAAGTTACTATGACACGGTTTTAGTTTACTTCACGTTGATTCTAATATACATTTTTATATAATGCCGCGGATCGACTCAATATTTCACTGTTGCAAAGAATTTCTTAATTTGAGTTTTGAAAGCTCATAATAAAAAAGTTCTTCAGAATACAGCATGAAAAACCTAGATTTTTCGGTCAACAGATAGATGACTAGAGTGCGAACAATACCTAAAAAACCCAATACCCCAATACCCAATACCAATACCTGAGACCCCCAATACCCAATACCCAATACTTGTGTAGCTGGGCCAAAAATTTCATTTCAGTGGACAGGTACATTCTAGTTGTGTACAAAATATTTTTGGCACTGCAATTAAAATTTTTAAGAGGCTGGTTGGGCCGCTGCCCAAGCAGGGCAAGAAAATTTTGAAAAATTAGCGTTTCAGAAAGCATTCAGAAGCCGTTTTAGACATAAAATTAGCAGAAATTAACATGTTTCGTAATTCAGTCGTCGTGTTTCTACTTCCGGCGATTTTTTCCCAACTCGGCCGGAAATTGTGTGCACCACCGCAATAGTCATGGGTACGGTGCTAGTACATTACGGTGACATTAGAAATGTCACCATTTTTATTTTAGATAAGAACAGAGAAATTAATTACTGGTGTAGCGCTTAGGAAAGCATGCACTTTAGGAAGTTCTACTAACGTTTAGTTGATTAGGCCGTCCATAAACGACGACATTCCAGAGGGGGATGGTGGTCGGCTGAAATGCGACGATAGACGACACACCACGACGGGGATGAGTTACCAAAAAACGACGTCGCTTTTTTTCGGAATATTAGGGAACTTTGATTGTATTATTTTCAATTTAAGGAGATTCTGTCAAAGGTTTCTACAAAGCAGAAAAGCTTCCCAGAGTGGTTGTAGGGATTTATTCTATTGATTGCGCAGTATGCTAAAAAGAAAACATGACAGCTCTGTACTGTACTGTACTTTTATCGGGGGAGGGACCGAAAACGACGTCGTCTTAGGGGAGAGGTCTCCTAGAAACGACGCAAGGCGATCTTGGTGGGAGGGGGCTCCGAAAAATCGGGATTTTGGAACGACGTCGTTTATAGATGGCTCCTTAACGCGAAAACAGCTTACTAAACCGAATCATCGATCAATTTTTTCGATTTTTTAAGATCAATTTTTCAGGTCAACATCGATTTCTCTCTATTTTTAATTGTCCAATTTAGTATTGGGTATTGGGGGGTAAAAACCCCAATACCTGGAAAACACCCCAATACCAGTTCGCACTCTATAGATGACATTACATTTTTTCAAACAAATGCGTTGAACATTGATTGATCACTGGTAAAAAATAACATTCGATCATTAGTCTGAAGAAAATTCTCAAAAATCCCGTAAATTTTAGCAAATTCCCCCAACCCCCAAAAAATTTCCAAATCCCCAAAATTGTACCCCCGACCCCCAGATGAAATTTTCACCCCGAAATGGTGGCAAAATAACCCCAGATTTGGGGGTAAAACCCCAACCTGGCAACCCTGACCGCAGACGAGACACCGAATGAATGTAAATACATAGAGTAATAGTTGTGAACGGTGAATGATATGCAAGGTAGTTCTTTCACTATAGAATGGTGGCCCTGAAGAGGGCCGTTGGGTTGGTTTATGGTGTTAAAGGCGCCTAGGCGCGTTCTCCTCTGATCCGTCTGGCCAGTTGGATGTCTTTGGGCATGATTGTGACGCGTTTGGCGTGGATGGCGCAGAGGTTGGTGTCCTCGAACAGACCCACCAGGTAGGCCTCGCTCGCCTCCTGCAGAGCCATCACTGCACTGCTCTGGAACCGCAGGTCCGTCTTGAAGTCCTGGGCGATCTCTCGCACCAGCCGTTGGAAGGGCAGTTTGCGGATCAGCAGCTCCGTGCTCTTCTGGTACCGTCTGATCTCTCGCAGAGCCACCGTTCCCGGTCGGTACCGATGCGGCTTCTTCACTCCTCCGGTGGCCGGCGCCGACTTGCGAGCTGCCTTGGTGGCCAGTTGTTTTCGGGGAGCCTTTCCTCCAGTTGACTTACGAGCAGTTTGCTTAGTACGAGCCATGTTAGAGCAAGGTTTTCAAATAAGGAGAATAAATAAGACCGTTGACAGTACGCCACAATGACGAATATTGTTTACATCGCCCTTTTATGGCATGGTCCGTGCAAACACTGTTTAATGATTGGCTGAGCGAGAGGCATTATATCACCGCTCATTGGTCCCTACACAAGTGACGCGGAGGCGGCGGGAGGATTGGCGCCAATTCTCCACAGTCTGGCTATTTTTTTTTATGATTCTGAGTGCCTAAAGCCCGAATAACACTACCAAATAAGAATGGAATAAGAGGACGAAAAGTTTACAGAAACAACCTATAATGTATAAGTACTGTCTATACACTTACAACCCAAGGTTTTTCAGCCAGTGACGTACCCAGGATTTTGCAAAGGGGCTGTAAAATTTTGAAGTTGCCCGGTTGAGCCGCTGCCCAACAAAGGGCGAGAAAAGTTCGCAAAAATAGTCTTCAAAAACGTGTTTAAAAAGCATTCTGAGCATAAAATTGACAGGAATTACAAGTTTTATTAGTTTAAAGTGGCCTGGTTGGGCTTCTTTCTGCCCTACCAGAGTGAGAAATTTTTGAAAATTTAGCCTTCGAAAACGCATTTAAAAGGTATTCCGGGCATAAAATAGACAGTTTTAGTACATTATTGATTCATTTATCTAATTTTTGTTTGATTTTTCCTTCCTACCTCCACTGCAAAGGGGGGTGTACATACCCTACACCCCCTGGGTACGCCACTGTTTTCAGCAGTTACCAGCTGTTTTTCAAAGAAATGATGCCGTTGAGTAGACTGACAAGACAAGTTCAAAGCATTTACATATGTCCTGTTTACTGCTATTCGGATTGGACCATTATTTTCGTGGTTTTGGTGTTCCACCTACCTAACATAATTGTAAGGGCATAACATAACAGTTAGTGTTCCAACGATATCAAAATTCGTCGATATTCGATATCGATATCGATATTTTCAGCTCAGTATCGATCGATATCGATATCGATATCGATATTTATAGTTATGTAAGAAAATCTGAAAATTTGAAAGAGCAAACTGCTCTCGCTGCTTATCAGTCAAGTACTGATGCAATCAGCGATCTGATATCAACTAAGCAGAGAATGGCAGAAAAGGTAGTGGCCCTTCTGAAGCCCTTCAATAAAAGGTTGATCCCCTCAGGCCTATGCTCCACCCTCATTAGGCATAAAAGCTCAGACAGAATAGCGTATTTTAACTTATTTTAGTGACAAATAAGCCAAAAAATCTTGACTTTAGTAAAAAAAAATCGGACTTTTTTGCTTACCATCTTTTCGACCACCCATCAGTCCGGCGGTACCCCCTCAGGATTTGAAAATTTGCCACCCCTCAGCCGAAATGCAAGCCCATGTCTGCTTCTACCCTCCTGCTTCAAGTGTTGCTGCAGACATTAAAGAACAAAGCGTTGCTGTCTGAAAGCTGAGAATGCCGAGAAATTGATGTTTCTGAGAGCTTTCATGCCACTGTTAGGTTTTGACTACCATCGATTTCTGAGTTGTACAGGAAAAAACTGTTTTTTTACTCTTCCAGAGAGAGAAACTTGGTGTCAATTTTGTTTTTTTCCCTACTTTTCCACCCAAAAAATATCGACAATATCGATGCGAAATATCGCGATATCGATATCGATATCGATGTTGGAAAAAGGGTCGATATATCGACTTTTCGATATCGATATCGATATATCGTCGGAACCCTAATAACAGTTGTTGCAAGACCGATGGATGTCTCGCCCAAGTCCAGTCAGTCGTCTCGCACTCGGTCGCTCTCGCGTTCGCCTCCTCGCCGTCCTCCTGCACGTCATGGCCAGGCTCAAGGCAACCGACGCCGTCGAAACGCACGCCGACGCTCCGACGCTTTTTCTGCAATTTCTGTCACAAGGCCGGCCGGAAGCGTGCTTTCTGCTATTCTCGGCGTCGTGCAGCGGCTCACCACCCTCGTCAGTCGTATGGGTCGCGTGGTCCTCCAAATCAACAGGCGACGGGGTCCCAGCTCCCCTTGCCCAATGGTCAGCTTCGTTCAGAGGTGATCGTGCTCAAACGCCAGTACGCGGGTGAAGGGGGAAAGCGCAGTGGTTGAGTGGGCGCGCAGCGGAGGACACAGTGAACTGTTTTACTAACCTTCTTTTTATTGGCACTTTCCTTGTGCGGAGTGTCAAATGTGCCATTTCTATTTCTGCTTTATACTTTGCTCGATGTGTGACCGATCCAGTTATCGGCAAACTTAGGAGGCCGCCCTGCCTTGGCGAGTAGTTGTTGCTAATAAAAACCGAGCTGACGATCTCCGGTCGCCGTCCGTCGATCTTTTTGTCATCAGAACAACGCGCTACAGTCACCCTAGGCCAGCAGACAGAAGTCTCTGCAGCGAGTTCCTTTTCCTGTTGAAGACCAACTGTTCTAACACTGACGATACACTGCAGCTGATTTTTACTGTGCTAATTTCTTAATTCGTAGTGTGAACGCTCCGCTTATTTCTTGTTGCAGACGCCTTATTTCATATTAGTAGAGTTCAATCGAATGTAGACCAGCATACTGGAAAATTGATAAGCTCTGTACATTTTCTTATAGACAATTCAATTTGCAGTACGATTTGGAAAGGGCGGAAGATTGGAGAGCTAACATGACATAGACAGACACAGTTCAAGCTCAGCACCATTAATTTTACATACTCCCATTTTGCTTGCTCCACAACACCAGCCAGCACACGAACAGGGAAAACAAACGTTACCGTAGAAACAAATAGTCAAACAAACGCACCGACGGTGCGTAGTTCGTATATCCCACCCAACGTGGTCCAAATAGACCACGGCAAGGGCGTACGGTACCGAAGTGGCCCAAACGCGATATAGCTCTGTACTTCATTTTATTTCATTTTATTTTTACTTCATTGACACCCGAATTTTTATTGAAACACCTTAATCTTTATTCCCTAGCCTGTTCTATTCCTGCTGTTTCGAATTCATTCAGGCAGTCAGGCGGCAGACAGCTGATTGTGGTGAATAGTGAATAGTCCGATACGAATTTGGCGCTAATCATGACGGCCGGCCTGGCGCGTAGTGGTGATGTTACATAGTTCTTTCGCTAAGGCGCGCGCTATCAACAAAATTGTGTAGCTCTGCCAAGTGCTGGCATTAGTTTGGCTTGTACTAATTTTGCATTGCTATTATCTGTGTTCATTCAATTGTTTTTTGATTGACGTCTTTGCCGTTTCCGTTTAGTTGATTGCAACACATGAATCATATGTAAAAGCTGCATAGCATACATTGTATCACTACACCAGTGTTCACAAAGTGCATAGTATGGCCGAACACATAGCCAGAACTTTCTGATACGCAGCTAAATCCAGTCATAATACCTGCAAAATAAACATCAAATTCAATTGTGCATAGTGCGCCCACTTTTTCAGAGAACATTTTGAGAACAAATGGATCAATTCTGGTAATGGGTCGGGTCATACCAATCGAAGGTTCGGGACATACAAAACAAAGGTTTCGGTCATACCAACCGAAGGTTCGGGTCATACCAAACGAAGGTTCGGGTGACCTCCAAATCTGGGTTCGGGGTGACCACCACACATGACTAAAACGAACACAATTTTGGTTCGGAAAAAACGCCACAGATTCTGTTGAAAGATTCTGCAAAAGGTAACATTCAGTTTTATAAAATTCGAACCTTTGAAAGATTCAGGCAAAAAAAACTCTGCCCTAAAAATCAGAAACCGAACCCGTTTTTGCGTTCGGAATAAAAAACGTGACTCGGTTTCAGGTAAATGTGATTCGGTTTCAGGTAAATGTGATTCGGTTTCAGGTAAATGTCGCGGGTTCGGAAAAATTGGTCTTTTCGAAGTGGATAATATAAAATGCAGAACTAAGTCCAAGTAACATAAACACTAAGCAGTACTTGTTTCAAGCTTTTTTGTGTTGCACTGCTTTTATGGACGTACATACAATTGTAATGAGTGTCCAACGTGAAACAACGAGTTTTCTTCAGCTCATCAACTAACTCATTTTCCTGAACAACGGCCGACAAACAATTTACCTTTCACAAGATAGGGGTGGCCCTGAAGAGGGCCGTTGGGTTGGTTTATTAGGTTGTAAAGTTGGTGTTTATCCTCCGAATCCGTAGAGGGTACGTCCCTGACGTTTCAACGCATAGACCACGTCCATAGCAGTGACGGTCTTTCTCTTTGCGTGCTCACAATAGGTGACGGCGTCGCGGATCACGTTCTCCAGAAATACCTTCAGAACTCCGCGGGTTTCCTCGTAGATCAGGCCGGAGATGCGTTTGACACCGCCTCGGCGGGCCAATCTTCGGATGGCAGGCTTGGTGATGCCCTGGATATTGTCACGCAGAACCTTTCGGTGACGCTTCGCACCTCCTTTACCCAATCCTTTACCTCCCTTGCCACGGCCAGACATATCGATGCAGAAACAGAGCTGTTAACAATAAAAATCGATCAAGAAACAGTCAGAGATAACGAGACCAAGAAAATGACTTGTTGTATGCTGACTGCTCGGCCAACCTCGAAGGGATTGGCGTAGTAACACACACTATTTGTGGAGCTCGCACGGCCATAATCAATACAGCCATGCCAACCACTATAACGGGCCTCAGCGGCCATCTGAATAACTCGAGCGCGCCCATACATTTTGTGTAAGTTGGGGGTTATTCAGAATTCGGACGCATCCTCACCGTTACAACAGTAGCGTATCCAGGATGTGTAGGATCGCTAGACCCCGACTTACTTTGCGGTCGACGTTGGAAGAAAATTTCTCTCAAAAATAGGAGAAACGAATTGCTGACAAGAAACGCGTACCGAGATATAATAATGACTTTGACCATGCAAATCAATGTAAAAGTGCAAGTAAAACTTAGTGATCATTTGGAATTTTCGATAAGAAATGCACAAAACCAGATATGCAAAAATACCGATTGACTATGCGCGTTTGTTGGGTACCCATGAAATTGTCTCGAATTGGTATAGGTATCGAAGACAGTTCACTGGTTACAAGAAACAAAACAATAATCATACAGAGTAGACAAGTGGGTTATGTACATGACATGTTATTCAGTTACTTCATACCAATAGTTATTCAGTTACTTCATACCAATAAAAAGGCACTATATACAAAAGGAGAGAATCAGTGACGAGAGTCTAGGTAGAAAAGGCATCTGGTTAGAAGAGAAGCAACGGAATGAGAAGTACCATCAGCGGCTGCCACAGACGCTGTCGGTCAGTTTGCTTGCGCTGGTGTCGGTGGCTGGTTGTAACGTATGTATGGGTGGCAGTGGTGGTGGTCACTTTGACACAATGCCAACAGTAACCGGTCGGTTTGCAGACGTGGTCGTCTTGTCGGCAGTGCTTTTGACACTCGGCCATGGTGTAGGTTTGGGGCTTTTGGCAGTTTGGGCAGTGCCAGCAGAGGTCTTGGACGGTTTGAGTGCAGAAGTCGGGTCGTTTGCAGCCCCGTCTGCAACTGCGCTCGTCTGGGAAGTCGTCCGCGCAAGTCACGCTAAAGAACTTATTTTTGCTGCCAAACAGTTTGGAAGAATAAATAGACCATTGCTTTTTGCAGACTGCAAACGGCAGGGGCAATGGCGGCGCATACTATATTTCGCGTGCGTATAGTCTGCATGAAGCAAAAGCGAAACTCTTCACAGCGCAAGCAAGCCGGTCGGTACCTTTGACAACGATAGCACGCTCGCCAATTTTCCACTTTTTCACATCGACCGGAACACGAATTCATGCACCAACCCGGATCATGATAAGGAGCGACATCATTTCTATTACAGATAGACTGACTGGCACATTTAAAGCAGCCGCTAGTTTGAATAGTGCATGGGTGGTAGACTTTTTGTTCTGCTGTATACGCGTAATTTTGGCACTTGGTGTCACATCGCTCTTGAGTTGGAAAAGTGAACTGGTCTTGGTGGCATCTTTTTCTGAAGAGAACAGCACTTATATTTTACGGTCAGGCAATTAACGCCATGTGGGGAGGACCACTCGAATAGCAAATTTTGAACACAGACGACCAAATGTGGTATCAATTAACACAGAGGACCAAATGTGGTATCAATTAACACAGACGACCAAATGTGGTATCAATTAACACAGACGACCAAATACGGAAGTTTTTTCTGCACGTACTCTAATTAACTTCGAAAATTAGCCATTTTCAGTGGCCGGCCGAGTGTCGATGCGCTGCACCATAATTACCGGAGGGGTCACCGGTAATTACGCATTTAGTTTAGTTTTAGTTTTAGTTTTAGTTTTAGTTTTAGTTTTAGTTTTAGTTTTAGTTTTAGTTTTAGTTTTAGTTTTAGTTTAGCTTAGTTTAGTTTATTCAGTAAGTCCGAACAGAACAATAACAGGCAGATCAAGGGGACGGCTGGGCCGTTAGACCTGCTAGAGCCCGACCCCTATTAAATTTCTTCAAGTCGCCAACACAGTTGGTCGAGTGGTTAGGCCACCGACTGCTGTGTGCGTGTGTAGCGAGGCGACCGCACACGTTCACCCCCTCGGCGCGGCCCGTGTTAGTCGCAAAGAGGAGTCGATGGCACGTAGGCTGGCATGTCGCGCGTGTGCCAGCTGAACTTCTAAACGCGCTGACTCACTCCTCTGACCTGGTGTTGTCTGAGGCCGGCCGTCTTATCCGTGCCAATGAGGAATTGGGCGCGCCTCTTGGCCCATCTACACAGCCGTCCCCTGGGGCGTATGTCCTGGTGCAGCCAGTTTGTTATCGTTGCATGCTGATTGCTGCATCTGGGGCATGGGGCGTGTTGATTGTTCAGCCCCCGTGCCGGGTAGTCTTACCTGGTTAGTTACTAACAATACTAAACTTTAAAAAAAAATTCTTCAAGTCCAATAATTGGACATTAGCTTTGAAACTTGACACCGTGCGTGCATTTATTACAGAAGTTGGAAGTTCATTCCAAACGGGTACAACCCTATTTGCAAAGAAATTCTTTCTCAGATCCAGATTTGTACGTTTCAGAAAGAGCTTTCGGTTATGCCCACGAGTACTTTTGACACATGAAAACTGGAAAAAATCTTCCAAAGGCAAATCCACGAGACCACCCAGAGACCATCGCGAGATCATTTACTAAACGGCACTCCTCCAAGGATTGGAGTTTAAGCGCTTTTAGACGTTGATCATAGGTGAAACCTCTCATACCTGGCAAACGACGTGTGAACAGACGCTGAACTCTTTCTAGTACTGTACATCAATATCCTTCAATAAGTATGGATTCCATACTTCAGTTGCATATTCAAGTTTTGGCCGAACAAAAGTTTTGTATAACTGAATAAGAAACTTTTGATCTCTACTATAAAATGCTCTGAAAATTAAATTATTGCATGCCCTTTATTGCAGCGCAACCTGATTTTTTAGCGGGATATTGCATCTGTCTTTGGAAACATGGCTGCCCCGTTTATTCCTTAAGTCTACGGCAACATGATAATTGGAAAGAAAGGTAAAAAATAGCTGGCATATGCAAGCATGTGGCATGTGTACATGGCCAAACTCGTGTGCTGCGTAAAATATGGAAAGTTTCACGTAAGATTTCACATTTTGCATTTGATGCAAAAACCCTGATGCATTTCACAGATATCTTGCAATCTTGCTTTGCAATTGGACACTCGCTTTAATTATTGTGATGATTGAAGATCTTAGACGAAATATGGAATGAATTGCCGTTGTAGAAAATCAGTAAAAATTTTGTTGACTTCATGCTTGCTCAGAAATCCCGTTGCGCTGCAATAAAGCGCATGCGCAATTACCGGAGCGGTCGGGAAATTATGGTGCAGCGCATTGAGTGAGACTCGGCCGGCCGCTGAGTGGCACATTCTTGCTACTCTTTTATGCATTCTTGGTACCATATATGGTATCTCTGCCTTCACATTTCGTACCATTAATACCGCACCCGTGCTCAAAGGGAGGTGCACCGTATTTGGTACAGGTACCGTGTGCCAAATCGTACCTATACCAATGTTATATATGGTAGCCCTCCCTTGTTGTATGGCACCATACGGTACCGCCACTCCCTTCAGATTTTGTACCATACAGTATGTACAGTATATGACACGGAACATACAGTATTTGGTAGCGGTAATACAGCACATTGTACATGTGTCTGAATTTCGGAGTTTTGGAACGGTGAACGTACGTATTAACTGACAGTAGAAACAAAACACAACTCACTTTGGTTTGTATTCGCCGCACCGGAAACACAGACCTTCGGACGTGCATTCGGCCGAACAAAACTTCTCACAGGTCCCCATATCGAAGAAAACATCTTGCCTCGCACAGTCAGGACACAGCCAACACTGCCCTACGGTCGGATGGCACGGACCCGCACATTTGTTATTGCACGTCTTCGAGTCACGGTAATGATCAGTGGACAAACAGGTAACTGCTCGCACTGAAACCAATACTCAGACCACCATGTAGTACAATTTGAGGGACCTACCGGACGGAACCAGTGCTGCAAAGATCAGTAGAGCCAACATCGCACAAAGAGTAATGAACAATACCAGTACAAACAATGATTTAGAACCAACCAATCACAATTCTGTATTGATAGCTGCATACCACTGGATAAACGATTCACGTGTACAGTACCCTCTTTCTTAGCCTACCTAACCACAGTAAACTCCGCTCGCTTCGCAATCTTATTATTCTTTTCATACTTTAATTTTTTCTCTCAGACATTGAGCTCAACGTGATCAGTCCACTGGGCCAACCTATTCCTAGTCTCTGTCCGAGTTTGCTTTGAGAAGAACAATTAGGACTTAACTGTACGTATATTTGTTGGAACGGTGTATTAGACTCTGGACGACGCACTAGGCATCAATGGAGAAGTGACAGCCGCTTCGTTGCTAGAATTTGCAGACGTGCTTCTAGTGCGACAGTGCGGTTTCAAATGGAAGTCTTTCAGCTCACGGCAGTTGAACAGATAGCGTATGCCCAGTCGGATCTCTCGGTGTCTCATGGAATAAATAAATATGTTGGCCAGTGGATTCAAGTTTCTGATCACGTACTGCTTTGTCCTCAGGAAATGTAGCACCGGTCCAACAAGACCTATCTGTCTAAGTCTGTCTTTGCCACCCATCAATTTACCAGTGACTATAAGAGCTCGTGGCATCACCTCAAAGAGAAGCGTGCACAGACAGGTGATGGCAATGGTCACAGTGACTCGTCGTTGCTGCCAGATGCGGCGTTTGCGAGCGATACTGCGCTCTGACCTGGCAGGGTTTCTCCTCAAATACAAACCCAAGACGAGAGCATAGATTGCCACCGAAGCTAGACAGAAGACAGGTTCAGAATAGTTGTGGTAGTTTGAGCCTCCGAATACTACGTAACTGTAGCACAGACTCGAATGTTCTGGCTGGTTTTCTGACAAAAACGACTGAACTCCTAAAGTAACCAAAGCAATTGCGGCGTGCAAGGCAGGGATGGTAAGCATATGGTAGGCATATTTTGTGGTGAAAATGAGGTACCGAAACGGAAAGGCAGTAGCCAGCAGCCTGTCAACTGATACGATGCACAGCATCAGACCATTGGTGTGTGCTTTGAGGATAAAAAGTGGGTTCCAAGGACGCAGAAAGCATTGCCAACGTGTCACAGCTTGATTCTCCACTTCCAATAGCAGAATCAGATTCCTGCCCAAACCACTGCCAAGTGCACTCAAACCTGTCACGCTATCCACCGCAGCTAGGCCTATAACACAAACAATTGCGTTTGGTTGCCGAAAGATTACGTAGCTCATGCGCCGTTGCCAGGATTTAGCAGAAACTGCCAAATTTATATAAACTCGCCTGCAATAATCATACATTCCTTTCGTTTTCTGAGAGGCTTGTGTTTAAGGATGGTAAGAAGAATGGTACCGTTTACCAACAACAGAACACTGCCCTGAACAGCGTGCACACAATAGTGCCAAGACAGATCGCGTGCCATCTGGTCGTCCACGTAATTGCGGACAGAAGAATTTAGCTTCATTTTGGAAAAAGTGCTGGTCGGAGATACTTTACTTGAGCAGCAGAGCCAGAGAGCCCGCGGTGCGCAAATGGCGGCTGTTTAGCGTAAATTGGATTTTTTTCAGGGTCGCTTTTAGAGTTAATTGCGAAAATGACCGACCACACGCTTTCCTATTTCCGACAGTATTTGTGCAAAATTGATCCGCCGTGTTGTTTGCGCGGGAAACTGCCAGCAAAAACTTTATCCGTTTTGTCAATTTGATGGATCGATACTAGCGATGGCCGAACACTCTGTCACACCAGTCCGCCCCGTAGTTTTCGTAGCAACTCCCTGAAACAGTTTGAGATTGATTTTGCGCCTCTAACATAATTAGCACAATTTATACGTAGAAATGTTGCATCAAATGAACAGCGAATTGAAGTACAGGGTGATCAATAATCGGTTTCGTCTTGCTGTAACTGTTTTGCGTTCGTCAATCAATCAACAGCGGTATTTTTACTCTCAAAATTTTGGCCAAGTTTGTCTCTTTAGCCACTACAATGTAGTTGTTCACTTCCACGTGTCCGCCGCCACTTTCTACGATGTGTGATGGTGGACACGTGAAAGTGCATAACTAGTGGTTGAAGTGACCGACTTGGCCAAAAGTTTGGGAGTTAAAATTCGGAGGTTGTGTGCATGTTGTGTTAAAATTTCAGCAAAATTGATTGACGAACACAAAAGTTGCAGCCATGACAGATGAATGGCTCGCCCCGCACTACTGTACGTACGTTTACCTAGTACGTTTTGCGGAGCTGGCTGATTTACAAAGTTTCAGCTTGGGTTCGACCCTATTGCAATGTACCACCTAAACAGACTTTTCTTCCGGGGACCGGTACAGATCCACGCACTCCCGCAAAAGTGGCCGCGACCCCCAGAACAACCTCTGACCGATTTTTCCGACCCATGATGAGTATATTGACATGGAAATTAGGAAAACAAACCGAGTAAGTTATCCAGAAAGCTGCGAACTTCGGTGCGCTTTATACCGGCAGAAGATGGACGCTTGGTCTTCAGAGTAGAAATCGCAGGAACAGACATCATCGAGGGAATCAGATTGTACATAATTAAAGCCAAAACCAGCACAGAACATGTAGACTTCATAGCGATCTGCAACCTAGGTTCGTTTTATTGCTTAACGCAAACTAAAAGGCTCAAATCTGAGACACACACACACACGTGCAATGCCAAAAGGTGAAAATTTTATGAATTGAGACACATTTTGCACTCAGCGCCAATGCTAATAGGTTTAGAAATCGACGTTTCAGCTTACGCAGAACATCTAGGCTTCTCTATACCATTTCTGTTCGTTGAAATCGATCAGCCAGACGTGCGTCAGTCGACAAGAAACCTTGGAGGTACACAAGACCGACGGCCTTCCGAGGCAATAACCGGCTCGCACCGAACTCCATTCAGCAGCCCCAAGGGTACAATTGTAGAACGTATCGGTTTATTTGGAAATGCACATTGTGACAGTGACATTAGAGCCTAGACTGCTTCCGTTTGTCAGTTTTAAAGCACCTCACCAGTTGAGCGACTGCCTCTTGCCATAAAACTCATGCAACATGAGATGACCGAAATTTTTGGCCCTGGGGATGATAAGGATACGCTTAATGAGAACCATAACGTGGCTTAATAAGTTCAAATAAAACAGTTTTCTGTGTTTTATGCACGCATAAAGTGTTACACACGGCCTTTCGGGTTTGTATTCAGGCTTGTATCGGGGTTTGGATCGGGGAAAGATAAAACATCTTGGAATTTTGTAAATTCGAAAATGAAATGAAAAGAAAGGATCCCTATGCCCTGTACTGAAAACTGACTCAGATGTACTGGTTACAAATTGTACCGAAAAATGTGAAATGAGTATTTTGCGTCACTTTTTCAAGCTGATGATCAGACACATTTTGCGTGCGCAAAGATGACAAATGCGTTTCTAGGGGATGTACGATTCCCGCCACATCTGGTACGTTTATACGCGCACCTAAATGAATTGCAGATCAAACACTCTCCCGGCCCGATGGCATAGACCAACTGTTTCTCAAAAAAATTGGCTTTCGAGATACCTATCCATTGGCTAGAATAGTCGAGAAATCTTTCGGTCTGGAGAACTTCCCTCACTGTGGCGATTAGCTCACGTAGTGGCATTTCACAAAAATGGGCCGACAGCAAAAGTTGAAAATTACCAACCTATTAGTCTGACTTCCGTTTGGTGTAAAATTATGGAGTCCATGATTAAAGATAAAATGATAAATATTTTGAGAGTTGAAGGTCTAATTTCTGAAAGTCAGCATGGTTTTCCCTCTGGACGCTCCACCGTCTCTCAGCTTCTTGAATGTGTAAATGACTGGACAATGCATTTAGATAAAGGCAAGAGGGTTTACTTTTCTCTAACAAGAGTCACCTTTGGGTATAGCATGGCATCTTTCTTTTTATTCTCTAAGTACTGTCGTATACCGTAGTATAGACACGTGAGAGCATGCGCTACTGTTACTGCGCTCATTCCACAGGCCCAGTTGACCTCCGACTGCACTGATGAAACCATCTATCAAGTTCCGCAAATGACGCTCAGTTACCTAAAGGTCACATTCACATGCACGTCAAATACATATGTACATACGGAATTCATTTTGCTGACATACGGTAGTTGTCTATTTCGGAAAAAAACCAGATTTCTGTCTGCTTTCAAGTTTCGGCGGACCACTCTTCTAGATATGTTTCACTTGAAAGCAGTAACTACGACAATCACTAAACTCTGTCTTATCTGTGTGACTTTAAATATGATTTCTATTGTATATGTACGTAATGCTATGGTTTCGCTTTATTAGTCGTTAGCAAACAGTAAATTCGATCAAAAGATACATAACGACACTAATAGCTTAAACGTAAATTTCACTCAGGTACGTACGTACGTACAAAGCTTACAGTCACACGAAACTGTGCACATTACTGAATAGTGATCGGTATCACTATTTCGCTTTCCTTATCTTCAATGGCCTTCAGAGGAGCCTCGACAGTGAGGAGTCCATCTTTGGAGAGCGTGGCAGAGAGAGAGTGAGGGAGGACTCCCTTCGGCAGACGCAGCACTGTGCTCTTGCTTCTACTCTCTTTCGACTGCTGGTGCTGACTGTGGTGTTCTGCCGTTATCTTCAGCCAGTCCTCACCTGCACTCACTCGCACCTCCTCTGGACTGAACCCTTCCAGCCCCACTCCCACTCGGTACTTCTCCTTGGTACTCAGGTCTCGCACACCCTGGAGTCGCACACCATACGGATGGAACCGTCGATTGGCTTTGTCTTTCTCCACATCGGATTGACGTTGACAGCAGTGGTTCTCTTTTCTCGATGAAATGCCATCCAACACCAGGTCTTCCATGTCGTTGAACGGCAAGAGTCGGTCAACATTGGCGAAACGGTGAGACAGCGGAGAAGTTCGCATCAACAGTAGAGCCATATTGTAGTAGTCTTCGCTTTCCAAGCACTGAACAGAAATCACAATTCAAAGTCGCTTTGGTTTCTGTCCTAAAACTGGTGCTCGTGCTTTTATACCGAGTTCATTAATTTCTCGAAAGTTCTAGAAGCTTCGAGCGTAATTTTCGTCAGTAGCGTGTCTATTACAACTCCGACGTCACGAGTAACGATGACAGCGCCACATAGCTGCTAAGTTCGTAAACAAATGCGCAGTCTTTTTCGTTTTGCACGTGTATCATCATTGTGTTACCTACCCATGCAGAAATGAGCACATACAGTGGTTTGGTCGTCAGACATATATGGGAAAAACAAAAACTTTTAGCAATAAAAAGCATTTTGTTAAACAAATATTGTAAATTGCAATGAATAGCCGCATTCTGTTTCACGTTTTGCCGTAAAGTGGCGCAGCAATCGCATCGACGGCGCCGACATGACGTCAACCAACTGGTGATGATTCGAGCAGAGCTGACAACGCACAGAATTTTCTAGAACTTTCGAGAACCGCAATAACTCGATATAAAAGCACACAAGCGCCAGTTTGAGTACAGAACCGAAAGTGACTTTGAATTGTGATTTCTGTTCAGTTCAGTGTTTTTGAATTGTGTTTTGAATTTTGAACAGTTCAGTGACTTTGAATTGTGATTTCTGTTCAGTTCAGTGTTTTTGAAAAGCCAACCAAAAGCCATGGCTCTGCTGTTGCTGCGACCTTCTCCAAAGATGTCTCATTGTTTCGCCGGTTTTGACCGACTGCTGCCTTTCAACGACATGGAAGAGTTTCTGCTAGACCGAATGATGGTACCCCGAAAAGAGAACCACTGTCAATCAGCCGAAGAGAAGCGCGAAGAAAAAGACAGCGTGCGACTCCAGGGAGTGCGAGAGCTGAGTACCAAGGAGAAGTACCGAGTGGGAGTGGGGCTGGAAGGGTTCAGTCCAGAGGAGGTGCGAGTGAGTGCAGGTGAGGACTGGCTGAAGATAACGGCAGAACACCACAGTCAGCACCAGCAGTTGAAAGAGAGTAGAAGCAAGAGCACAGTGCTGCGTCTGCCGAAGGGAGTCCTCCCTGCCTCGCTCTCTGCCACGCTCTCCAAAGATGGACTCCTCACTGTCGAGGCTCCTCTGAAGGCCATTGAAGATAAGGAAAGCGAAAAAATGATACCGATCGCTGTTCAGTGATACCTTTGTCTTTACGTATGCGTTTGTAACTGTCATGTATGTACGTGAGTGTGTACAGTAGATTTACTAATGAGGAATTGAAAATATATATAACTATCGCAATTTCAAGCAAGTTGTTCTCGGTACATAAACGATATCTGTCTATTTCCACCTGTGCACGCCAGTAAAGCTTTCAAAGTATCTACGGAAGCTACAGCTCTATACCAAGCTGGGTTGAAACTACCAAAAGTGTCATTATTAAGTGAGGCCATATTGAGTGAATCGACTGTTTGCTACATAGACTAAAGCTAATAACGGTCTAATTTATAAATGCATTTTTAACGATGCCGTTCGTGATCGTGACGTTTTCAATAGAGTATAAAAAGTAACAAATCCCGCAAATTTTGCAAATTTAGCTCTTTAAATTTACTGCATAGCACTTACCGTGATAGTGGAAGATCGGTAGATGTCCAATGCTGCGTAATCTCGAAAAATGGCGGTCGGCTCGAAATCTATGTCGTACTGCTTCAGAGTTCTGGTCAGTGAGTCTATTTGTATCGAGGAGGGGTACTGTGTGGTGGTAATTTCAAATACAGCTTCTTCAGAGTCGCACCGTTCCACGCATTTCTCCATGCATGGATTCAAGGACTCCATTGCACTGATTATCCGTTCGCTTCTACAGATGGCATGATAAGATCAGGAAAGCACGTAACTGCATTTTTGCTGCTGATCTCTGGTGGAGCCAGCCAATTTGAGTACATTGCATTCTTGCTGGTGCAGGACCAATCACAGGACTGCAGCCGCATTTTTTAAAGGTGGACAGTAGTATGCACTCCAATCGACATAGTTCAGGGGAATACTGTTCGTCTGGAAACCGGCCGTCATGTACCTCTGCACGTACTGTACATATGTGCACGCAGTAGTTGCTTTCTACATTGCATTGAATGATTTAGCATCGAGCTTTCCTGGTACATACTGTACGTTACGTAGTCCGTATGTTATGAAGAAAACAATTAGTTTTGACCTAGAACTCAATTTTTACGATTAATAGACAAGACAAACGACAATTTCATAAGTGCAAAGCGGTTTGTTGGCAATTTGTACACAAACATCAACCTCTTTACGTACGAAGTCGTTGTTTTCATTAAATACACCCACCAAACTCTAGCTCTACTGCCTGAATTAGAGTGCGAACTGGTATTGGGGTTTTTGTCCCCCAATACCCAATACTATTGGGAGGGACCTGTCAAAATCGAAAAAAATTGATGTTGACCTGAAAAATTAATCTGGAAAAATCGAAAAGGTTGATCGATGATTAGGTTTAGGAAGCTGTTTTTGTGAGTGAGCGAGGGCAGTAGCAGAAAAATTGTGTAGTTCATGATCGCCAGTCAGTATGTAATGAGCCCGTGGACAAAAGAGGAATTTATCCGTTACTGGCAGAAGCTACTCCATTTGAAGTAGTACGTACCCCACATAGAATCACGCTTTTCAGAGCGTGATTGTACACATGTTTCCCCACACAATCACGCTTTGCGTGCGGCTGTTTGTTAGCTATAAATGTGATTGGAAAATGAAAGTGCAAAAAACTGACTGGCCAGTCACAGTCAATCACGCTTTTTTGAAAATTTAAGTGAATGCAAAAACATTCACTGCGTGAACGCTTTGAGTGCCGCTGTTATGCAGGCATTTGCCCCGAATTTTCGTGATTGCATGTCCCTATGGCCAGCACACAAAAAATTTCTGCGTCTAAGAGCTAACACTTCTTACTGTTACTAACATGTTGTCTTGCTTGGGCGGCAAAATAAATAAATAAATAAAAATAAAAAAATAAATATATTGTTCTTAGGCTCAGCCTGTGGGTTAGGTTTAGCAGAGTAGGCTTGGACTTCGCCAGCTCAACCATGTCATCATGTTCTTTGGCGACTGGGGAGCTTAGTCGCATCGCATCGCAGCACCCACAAAACGGTTTGGCTGGCGTCTGGGGGTCCTGATTCCATATTATTGAAGAAAGATTTAATTTAATGGTAATATGGATTCGGACCCCCGGACCCCCACCGAATTCGGACCCCCAGCCTGGTACGGAAACAACGGTTTGTGGATTCGGAACCCCACACCGGGACCGTAGTTTAAATTCACGCCGTTTTATTTGCAAATTTCGGGGCACATTTGTTGGACACCTCGGTTTCGGTACGCGGACCATTCCCCCCATCCGCCGACCACCATAATTTTAGGCCTCAGTTTCAAGCTGATGCTTAGGTTCAGGCTTAGCTGGGTGCAGGTTCAGAGTTAGGATCACCCTTTAGGGTGAAATTTAATAAGGCAGTGCCTTGCCAGGTAGGATTGAGCCGGCAATCGGTTTCTTTAAGCTCTGATTTTATCAATTACTGTAACGCTGTAAATTCGTTCGTATATGATCATTATGTGATGGCTTTGCGTAGCGTATTTCCCAGCAAACTGCACGTCATAGAAATAAATTAAGCATCAGATAAACGAAATTGTCAAAAATGCTTGACTTGGTGGTGAGTAAAAAAGCTGCGTAACAGTTAAAGCGGAAGGTCAACATTGAGCATTGCAGTAAACAGAGAAACTTGCAAAAAAATAGAGCACAACAAAGTATTTCTCAGATAAAAATAATTAAAATGTAATGAGAAATACCATACGGCAGGTAGGAGAGCAAAAAAACTGACTTCTTCACTCTGTCGCTGAGCTCCACTGAAAGTACATCAAATCTGAATAAGAATTGTGCTAGAAATCTTTGCTAGCGAGGGAGCTAATACTGTATATATGAAAACAGTAGTATACTGTATTCGTTTCGTACGCGCTATTGTTGCTAAGTAAATTGTAATAATATTTTTAATTGTACTTTTTAGAAATTTACTAATCCAGGTAAGGTAAATTATTTGGTAAGTAAATTATAATTTCAATTATATTAAAAGTGAATTTTTGCCTTAAGTAAATTATAAGTATAATTTCAATTACGGTAACTTTTTTAGAAATTTACTAGTACAAGTAAATTATAATTGAATCATATTTCAAATAAATTTACTTAGCAACAGCAGCACGCGCGCATGTAGACCCAATAATAACGAAGTATTTAAAAAGATTTATCGTACTTACGCTACACAAGGAAAAATGTAATACACACCATATGGCAATATCGAATCAAGTATAAAGTGCCCGAACAGAGTTGCGTCAGCACTCCAATCTACCAGAGAGAATTTGCGACCAGACGCACTAGCACAGATCATACACTAAAATACAAGAAGTAAAGTGAAAATCGGTACCAGAAGAACAGCAGAGATCATACACCAAAATAGAAATAATAAAGTGAAAATTGGTACCGGAAGAACAGCAGAGATCATACACCAAAATAGAAGAAATAAAGTGAAAATTGGTACCGGAAGAAAGTTGAATTCCAGCTTGAAATTGAGGCCAAAAGTTAGGGTGGTCGGCGGATGGGGGAATGGTCCGCGTACCGAAACCGATGTGTCCAAAAATGTGCCCCAAATTTTGCAAATAAACTTTCGTGAATTTTAAACTACGGCCGAGGTGGGGTTCCGAATCTTAAGAACCATTTTTCCGTACCAGGCTGGGGGTCCGAATTGGCAGTTAGTAGTTTACGCACCGTACGCACCGTTCGCACCGTTACGCACCGTACGCACCGTTACGCACCGTTCGCATCAGCAGCGACCCCAATTGGGCGCCGATCTTTCGGAGTTGTGAATTTGCTTGGATCGATCAGAGAACTATTCTATTTCAGCTTGCATTAACAAATTACGCCTTTTTGGTGGAAAAGTAGCAGGGTGCATTGAATCTTTTAACGAAAAAGCATCAGTAAAGAAAACAGAATGTGCAGAACAGAAACAGAAATTGTCACCATCATTCCAAGGAACAGCACCAAATAAAGGGGAAAGAGCCGAGTCAATGAAAGCAAAGCGTTTTCTCATGGATTTAGGGCTGCTGCCATATCACTTAACTGATAACCAGAGTTCGTGCGGGACCTGAAAAGTCAGAGAGTCATCGAAAATTTAAAAAAATTTAGGGAATCAGGGAAAATTCAGTGAATTTCGTGTCCGGTCAGGGAAAAATTTGATAGCAGTAGAATCATCTCTCGCCCAAAGGGCCCTGTCAGTGCTTTACACGCCACCCTTTTGAAAATGGGACCTTTGACTTTCCACAACTACTACTACAACTTAAAGTGAAATTGAGATAATGTACGCCAAATGGTTTCAAATCGAAACTACATGTACATGTACTGTACGTTAAAACAATTAAAATTATGGACACTTCAGTGATTTCTGCACTTTGAAAAAATTACGTAGTTAAGTCGCCTACCCCCTCCCCCACCGTAATGATTAGTAGTCATTTGGCGAACTTGCCGCCCCCATGCCATTACATAATTTTAATACACGCCCCAAAGATTTGGTGTTAGTTAGAGCAGCTTTCTGGTCATTTAGTGCAGTTGCTTTTTCTGTGATGCTTGCATGGTATTAGCTCCTTTCTGTTAGTCTGCCCATGATGTGAGCTTTCGAATGCTGGATAGCATGTGTCTCAGCTAACTCGGCCCTCTGAGAAACGCCCATTTCCGTTAGGGGTGTTTTCGAGTTTTACTATGGAAAATGGCCCCATCAGAGAGAAACATGGATGGCCATTGCTGGCTACCCAGAGGGAATTGGGCGGAACTGTTTTAGGGTTTTACTTTGGGGCCACAGGCATGTCCAACGCACGCCATGCCGGCCGATTTCGCCGACCCCCCCCCCACTTCACATGTCTGCCTGATGGCTGCCTGATTTAGGTTGGCAATGACAATTAACAACAACCCTCCTCTTTTGCTGTCAGTGGGTGCTATACAGCGCCGGCTTGGTCCCCATTTATCTACTTGCCATTGCTGACTTTCGACGGCCTTGGTTGGGCTTTGTGTCAACTACTTCCCATCGCCTCAACAGGTTTCAAACACACAAACACACCGCTTCCACAGGTGCCGGGGGGCCGCTGTGACACACAGGATTATTTACGCTTTTTTCTATTTAAATTGTAAAGAAGCTGATTTTCCAAGTACTTTTCCACCAAAACGCGTAATTTGTTAATGCAAGCTGAAATAGACCGGTTCTCTGATCGATCTAAGCAAATTCACCACTCCAAAAGATCGGCGCCCAATTGGGGTCGCTACTGATGCGAACGGTGCGTAACGGTGCGTACGGTGCGTAACGGTGCGAACGGTGCGTACGGTGCGTAAACTACTAACTGCCGTCCGAATTCGGTGGGGGTCCGGGGGTCCGGGGGTCCGAATCCATATTACCAATTTAATTTGAAAATTAATTTGGAAAGAGAAAGCTCAAATTAAATTAACAGTAGCTAATTAGTAGGGGTCCTTTAGATAGACAAGTGTTTGAGAAACGTTGTGCGCTTCAGATCGTATAAAATTTTTTTGTTTTTGTAATGATTTTGGTTGACGAATTTTGCTGCAGTCCGCTTGCGCTGCCCATCATCTGTCGTCTCCCCTCTTCTCTCACCTTTCTTTCTTGTTTCTATTCTAAAAAATAAGCAAAAAGTTTATGATTTCTGCTACAGCTCCAGAGTAGGTGTACCTAATTTGGGTAGGAAAACCGACTTTTGCCTTCTCATTGTTTTGTAACGATTTTTATCCGAAATTATTGCGATTTTTGAGCGTTTTCTAGTGCCCAACCTCCTCCCTGGAAATTCGGATCACGGCGGGCGCCAGACCCCAACCCCCTCGCTCTTCAGCGGATGACCTGTTACCTGTGTATGGTACCTAACTTTTGTTAGGAGCACGGTGGGTTTTTAGAGATGGACGATTTCTTCCAGAGATTGGGATGGGCTATATGCTAATAATCGGTTGTCTAAATTCAAGAGCTATGTAATGGTGTGAACCACTTCCTTCAGCTACTAAGCGAAACGGAGGAACGGATTTGTTTTTGTCGCTTTGCGAAAACTGGACCCCATTTGGTCAGGTTCATACACATGTAAGAGGGGTGTCTGGGTTCTGCCCCCACCCGACTTAGGCCAGACCCCGGATGGGGGACCCCGAGAAAAATTTTCCGTCCTCCATTTTTCTGACAAACAATTTTTTGATCAAGTTTTTGCGATTTTTTGCAATTTCCCTCACAAAAATTGCCAAAATCGCCTGTAAAACAGCACTTTTCGCTGTATTTGAGCCCAAGTTAGCGATTTTTGAGCGCTTTTAGTGCCCCACCCCTCCCTAGAATTTGAGCTCAGACCCTCCTGGCCGCCGCCAGAATCCCGAACCCCCTTCGGCGATGACCTGTTACATGTATAGTCACGTCTGCTACTTTGAAATTGAAGTCGTTTGTAAGTAGTATAAACAGTTCATAACATCTCATAAAAAACTTGTAAAACACGGATAAATAAACATGTTTTGCTGCTCACCATTCTATTCTGTGACCCCAATCCGGGGGGGTCTGGCCTAAGTCGGGTGGGGGCGGACCCCCTGTTACATGTTAAAAAGGCTAGTCAGTGTAAGCAGCCTAAAAACCAGAATTAGGATTTCTAAGCGTTACAAAAACTCTGTTTAGGGTTTTAAAGTAACTTAAAACCCTAGTTCGGATTTTATCGTTATAAGCATGTATTGGCAGATATTTTCTTTACTTTGGAACTCAAACAAAAGTGGGTGTTCAGGCCCCTCCAAAAATACGCTGGGGGGATTTTTGCCAAAAGATCGGGCCTGGGGGCCGGCCCAATTGATCCCCAACGACATGTATGGTCCAGGTTATTACTGTGCATCTTCTTATTTAAAATCTACTCTAGTAGGTAAAATATGTAACTCTGCTGACTTCATATTTTTGCGCAGAAGAAGGCCTAGGCGAATTTTTGGAAACAACATTTGCTCGTTTCATTAACCAATTAGCGACACATCTGCGAGTAGCAGGTACGGTGCCTCAACTACCAGAATTTTGCTCAACCAGAAAACTTCTCAATGTAGAAGACACAAGTTTCAGAACATAAGGTTAATCTGACTTTCCTGAAATAGGTAGTATTATGCTGTTTTAGCAAGTGCGCTGGATATACATGTAACGGGGGGGTGTGGGGGTCTGCCCTGTATGGTTGCGGTACTTCCCCTTACGTAGTTAGATGTTTGTCCGGAGTGCCCACGTAAAACTTTTTTGGAGCATACCTGTAAGAGGTCATCCGACGAGGGGGGTGGGGGGGGTGTGGGGGCTGGCGCCGGCCGGGGGTCTGAACAAAAATTTTGGGGCGGGGGGAAGGGCACTAAAAAACGCTCAAAAATCGAAAAATTCCCAATTTTTGGGCTAAAAATCACTAATTTGGGCTGAAATGCAGCTAAAAAGTGCTGTTTTGCAGGCGATTTTGGCAATTTTTGTGTCTGAAATTCTAAAAAATTGCAAAATATTGCACAAAAATTTACTTTTCCAGAAAAATCGGATGGGGGTCGGCGAAATTGTCTCGGGGGGGGGGGGGGGGTCCCCATCCGGGGGGGGCTGGCCTAAGTCGGGTGGGGGGCCGACCCCCCTGTTAACTGTATGATTTTGAGTATGAAAAGAGTGTAAGTCAGTTTCGTTAAGCAAGTTTTATTTTAAAATCTTTCACTATTTAATTCAGCGTTGCCATGGTACCGGCACTAAATACAACGCAGTTATGTCACTGTCAGTTTTGCCTTGAATTTTTTTTTATTTAAATATACGCCCTGCCGAATTTCCTCTGCGTTCGGCATCTATATAAATTAATTTTTCATTAAGTTTGTGTAGATGCCGAACGCAGAGAAAATTCGGCAAGGCATATATTTAAATAAAAAAAATTCAAGGCAAAACTGACAGCGACATAACTGCGTTGTATTTGGTGCCGGACTATGGCAACGCTGAATTAAATAGTGAAAGATTTTAAAATAAAACTTGCTTAACGAAACTGACTTACACTCTTTTCATACTCAAAATCATACATGTAACAGGGGGGTCTGGCCCCCACCCGACTTAGGCCAGACCCCCCGGCCCCCCCCCCCCGAGACGATTTCGCCGACCCCCATCCGATTTTTATGGAAATTAAATTTTTGATCAAAATTTTGAAAAATTTTAGAAATTCAGACACAAAAATTTCCAAAATCGCCTGCAAAACAATTATTTTTAGCTGCATTTCAGCCCAAATTAGTGATTTTTATCCCAATAATTGGGAATTTTTCGATTTTTGATCGTTTTTTAGTGCCCTACCCCCTCCCAAAATTTTTGTTCAGACCCCCCCGGCCGGCGCCAGACCCCCCAACCCCCCCTCCCCCCATCGGCGGATGACCTGTTACATGTATGCTCAAAAAAAGTTTTACGTTGGTACTACGTACAAACATCTAACTACGTAAGGGGAAGTACCGCAACCATACAGGGCAGACCCCCACACCCCCCCGTTACATGTATATCCAGCGCACTTGCTAAAACAGCATAATACTACCTATTTCAGGAAAGTCAGATTAACCTTATGTTCTGAAACTTGTGTCTTCTACATTGAGAAGTTTTCTGGTTGAGCAAAATTCTGGTAGTTGAGGCACCGTACCTGCTACTCGCAGATGTGTCGCTAATTGGTTAATGAAACGAGCAAATGTTGTTTCCAAAATTCGCCTAGGCCTTCTTCTGCGCAAAAATATGAAGTCAGCAGAGTTACATATTTTACCTACTAGAGTAGATTTTAAATAAGAAGATGCACAGTAATAACCTGGACCATACATGTCGTTGGGGATCAATTGGGCCGGCCCCCAGGCCCGATCTTTTGGCAAAAATCCCCCCAGCGTATTTTTGGAGGGGCCTGAACACCCACTTTTGTTTGAGTTCCAAAGTAAAGAAAATATCTGCCAATACATGCTTATAACGCTTAGAAATCCGAACTAGGGTTTTAAGTTACTTTAAAACCCTAAACAGAGTTTTTGTAACGCTTAGAAATCCTAATTCTGGTTTTTAGGCTGCTTACACTGACTAGCCTTTTTAACATGTAACAGGGGGTCCGCCCCCACCCGACTTAGGCCAGACCCCCCCGGATTGGGGTCACAGAATAGAATGGTGAGCAGCAAAACATGTTTATTTATCCGTGTTTTACAAGTTTTTTATGAGATGTTATGAACTGTTTATACTACTTACAAACGACTTCAATTTCAAAGTAGCAGACGTGACTATACATGTAACAGGTCATCGCCGAAGGGGGTTCGGGATTCTGGCGGCGGCCAGGAGGGTCTGAGCTCAAATTCTAGGGAGGGGTGGGGCACTAAAAAACGCTCAAAAATCGAAAAATTCCCAATTTTTGGGCTAAAAATCACTAATTTGGGCTGAAATGCAGCTAAAAAGTGCTGTTTTGCAGGCGATTTTGGCAATTTTTGTGTCTGAAATTCTAAAAAATTGCAAAATTTTGCTCAAAAATTTACTTTCCAGAAAAATCGGATGGGGGTCGGCGAAATCGTCTCGGGGGGGGGGGGTCCCCATCCGGGGGGGTCTGGCCTAAGTCGGGTGGGGGGCAGACCCCCCTGTTACATGTATGATTTTGAGTATGAAAAGAGTGTAAGTCAGTTTCGTTAAGCAAGTTTTATTTTAAAATCTTTCACTATTTAATTCAGCGTTGCCATGGTACCGGCACTAAATACAACGCAGTTATGTCGCTGTCAGTTTTGCCTTGAATTTTTTTTATTTAAATATACGCCCTGCCGAATTTCCTCTGCGTTCGGCATCTATATAAATTAATTTTTCATTAAGTTTGTGTTCATACATGTGCATGGGGGGTGCCCAGGGGGGGACAGGGGGGGACAAAAATAAAAATCTACCAAACGTTGCTAGAGGCTGCTAGAAAGCCTCCAGATGCGTTTTTAAGCCATAGAAATCAATTTTGGCAACTACGCAACTACGCACCCTTCCTCCAGGCAACTACGCACCAAACCCGAAATTTTTTCAAATTTTCCTGAAAAATTTCGATTTTTTGGCAACGTTTCTGTCAGAGAAGTGGTTTTTGGGCAATTTTTTGTCGAAAATTTTATTTTTACCGCAATTTTTTTTAAATTAACCGAAAATTTCGTATTTTTAGCCAAAATTTTGGGAAAAAATTTGAATTTCCCGCCAAAATTTGAATTTCCCGCCGGAAATTTGCACCTATATCCAGGCAACTACGCACGGAGACCTGGCCGTCACCCCCTGAGCCACCGACCATGCACATGTATGTTTGTGTTATTATAAAATTTGGATCATCCACACGGTTTCTGCGTTACGTTACTAGGGCATATATTTCAAGCCTTTTCAACATGAATGTTCACAGACTCGTAGGGCAACCTAATAAAACGGCGGTCGGTTGTTTAGAGGAGAGCTGGTTTGCGCATGCGTGAATAGAGCGTGTTGCGTGCCTATTTTATTTCGAATCAAAAAGCGACCGCATCAATCGCGATCTATTATGCGCGGTGTCGGCACTCGGGGGCCACTCTCGATTTGTGTCGAGTCGGAAAATAGTCTGGAATTAAGTTTGTTCGGTGGAAATAATGTCGGACGGGGCGCTACAAAATTGGATAATAATCGAGCGTATTTGTAGTGCGCCGCACACACTTAGTAGTTGACGAGGTGAACATACTTTTCTGTCTACTCCTTTCTCAAGGTCTCGCCGACCTGCCGATGCGGCGTTCTAAATAACGCGTCCCCGATTTGTTGCGTTGCGCTTTTATAAACTCCTTTCTGGTATTTCTGCGTCTTTACAGATGACCACCAGACTCGGTGCCTGACAGACTACCAGAATGGTCATTGTGACAAAGGTGGGCGGTTTGTATTTTGCGTTGACTGACAGGGCCGCACTGTTCGATAGTCCGTGCCTAGAGCTGTGCTAATAGAAGGCTGTCCTGGCAGGTAAACAGAAGCTATAGGGCTGCGTGAAACCAGACACCACTAGGTACTGCTACCGGTCGGTCGGCCTATGACAGGTGTGTCGCTTTATCCCAACACTAATTACGTCCTAAATTGCTTGCCGAGCTAGTAGGCAAATTGGGGGATTTGCGGAAGGCTGCAGGCAGAGAATAACAGAGGAGCGGCTCAACCTAATAAAGTGTTCTTCTTTAACCTTTGGCCTTTTTCGTGACGTCTTTTATTGACTGGGGCGGCGCGCACAATGGCCGATAGTTTTAAAATTCCAGCCACTTAACTCCTAGTCATCTCGACCTTCACCTGTTCTCTTTTATTGCGCAAACTGGGCTTTTGACAGCTGTCCATGCATATGCGTGCAGTGCAGTATTTCAGGGGGACCACATATGGATCGAGCCGGTGGCCAAGTCCCAGTTCGCCTGCCCCTGTGGGGCGCGGGTGTTGGCAGCAGAGCAGGGACGGATTCGAGTGATCGACGACGAAGGAAACGTAAAGAAACGCGAGCAGTTGGTTTTTGTTTGAGCCTTCCGATTGCAGGAACACTGGCTTGGCGCCGACAGACGTATCAAAATCATGCACCCGACCTCTGTGCAGGGTGTGGAGGACATGATTCAGTTGGGCGATTTACACGAGGCCGGTATTCTGCGCACCTTGCTTGTACGATACGGCCAGAAACTGATCTATGTAAGCCGATTTAGTACAAACACTTACTATTTTGTGCCGCTTGAGGTTCAGTTGAGACGGTAGGTGTCATGTGGTCGAGTAATAAATGATAGGACAGAGCACCACTTTCTGACACGGTTTACTGCCATAGTAACACTAAATATTTTCTTGTAGTTGCTATCCTTTTATTTTCTTTTGTCGCTCAATTGCTGGTTTTAACTGGTGTTTGAGCATTCTCGGTCACACAGACAATTCGATGCTTTTTGACTAACTCGTATGCTAGCGGCGTTACCGTTATCGTCTGTCTCAACCACTGCGCTGCGGTTCCATATGCACAGTCAGGAACTTAGCGACAGTAGCGAAGTTGTGTTTGTGGATGTGGGTAGACCACCTTTCGGGTGAAAAGGGTAGTAGAAAAAGGAGCAGAAGAAAATGGGAAAATGAGAGAAAAATAACAGCATTTCAGGTTAAGTTTTCAAAATTTTTCACCTCGTCCCGTTTGACAAAATCCTACGTACTCTAACGGCTTTTAATAATAGTACCGGTACCAATCACCGGTTTGTGCCAGACTGATATAGCTCTAGATCGGGAGTGTGTATGAGCGTTGTTAAGTCTAAGGTGGTGTTGTAGACGTACACAGGGAGCATTTTGGTGGCAGTCAATCCGTACCAAGATTTACCGCTCTACACGGCCGACCAAGTGCGACTTTACAAGGACAAGCGAATCGGTGAGCTTCCGCCGCATATTTTTGCAGTGGCTGACAACGCTTACAACAACATGAAAAGATTGCTGCACGACCAATGCATCATTATTAGGTTGTTTTTTGCTGTTGGTTGCAGTCGGACGGAGAGGAAGAAAATTCTTCTGTTACAGCGGAGAATCGGGGGCCGGAAAGACGGAAAGCACCAAATTGGTGCTGCAGTTTCTAGCAGCCATATCGGGACAGCACTCGTGGATAGAACAACAGATCCTAATGGCCAACCCGATTATGGAGGCGTTCGGCAACGCCAAAACGATCCGCAACGATAATTCGTCTCGCTTTGGAAAGTACATCGACATTCATTTTAATTCGTTGGGCGCCATCGAAGGCGCCAGGATAGAGCACTATCTCCTGGAAAAGTCGAGGATTGTTCTTCAAGTTCGTTCAAGCTTTGAAAACTGCCGCCAACCGTTCCTACCTAATTGTGTACGATTTCTAGGCCAACGATGAGAGAAATTACCACATTTTCTATTGTATATTAGCCGGGTTGAGCGCGAAAGAGAAGGATGAGCTGGACTTAACCGACGCGTCGCATTATTACTATTTGACACAGGTGCACTACTAGGTTGACCGTATTTGGATGTGAGTGAGACCGACAAATATAGGGCAAATCGCTGAAAGCCGAAGGGCGTGACGACAAGCTCGACTTTGCCGACATAAGGAGTGCCATGAAAGTTCTCTTGTTCTCTGACCAGGAAATTTGGTCGGTCTTCAAAATTTTGGCCGGCCTACTGCACATTGGAAATGTCAAGTACAGCGGTATGCGTTATAATGGTTTCTTGCAGTTTCATTCCATGTATTTAAGTGAATTTCCCTTATTTGCGTATTGATTTTAAAAATGATTTTTGAGCCTTCAAAAAGGCTTTTTTAAATTTTTGACCCTAACAACTGTGCAGGGGCCGCAATGCATGCGCTGATAAAAGTGGAAGGGTGTATGAGCTGTCACGAAGGGGTAGGCAGATTTCGCAAAAAATGGAAGGGGAGACCCCCGGATCCCTCGGCCTGTATATGAGGCTACCAATTTTAGCGGTCACTATCAATAACATGGACGCAACGGAAATTCGCGACTCTGCCGGGGTTACGAAGGTAGCGCGGCTGCTGGGAGTTGAGTGCAGACATTTGGTCAACGCACTCACCACACGCACCATAGTGACCAGAGACGAGCGAGTGGTCTCCAGTATGACTGCAGAGCAATCGCTGGATGTCAGGGATGCGTTCGTGAAAGGAATTTACGGCAGACTCTTCCTCTGGATCATCGGAAAAATCAATCACGCCATACACAAGTTTGTCTTTATTGCACTTTTTGCTTGTCCAGCTAGATAGATAGCTGTTCTCTCTTCCGTATTTAGACCGCGTAAGGACGGCGCAAAGCGTCTGTCACTGGGCGTTCTGGACATTTTCGGCTTTGAGAACTTTGAGCACAACAGTTTCGAGCAGCTCTGCATAAACTACGCCAATGAAAATCTACAGCAGTTCTTTGTGCGGCACATTTTTAAGCTGGAGCAGGTGCGCAATAATAATAATTTTGACTGATGATGTTTATTGTATGTAGGTAGTTTTTTTGTAGAAAGAGTACGACGCCGAGGCGATCCGATGGCAGCACATCGAATTTACGGACAACCAGGAGTTTCTGGACCTGATCGCGCTCAAACCGATGAATATAATTTCTCTAATCGACGAAGAGAGCAAATTTCCAAAAGTGCCTAAAGTTTTTGCGTTGCTGTGGACCTAGTAGATAGACTGTGTGCGTTTTGTTAGGGTACTGACCAGACAATGTTACAAAAGCTGCATACCACTCACTCGACCAAGATTCGCTATTACCTGAAGCCGAAATCGGACCTAAACCGGTCGTTCGGACTGAACCATTTCGCCGGAGTTGTCTTCTACGATTCCAGAGGTCTCCTAAATACGATTTTTTGTTCATTCGGTTTGATCTGACCGCTCTGATCTTTTAGGTTTCCTAGAAAAGAACAGAGACACGTTCAGCGCTGACTTGTCTGCTCTGGTGCACAGTAGCAGGTTCCGATTTCTGGTCAGTCTGTTCGATTCTGAGTCGAACGGGGTAAGAAAGTGGAGTGATAAGGAAAATTAGAGGCGCTGAGAGTGTGTGCGCTTTCAGCCAAACGATACCCGTCAGCGCAAGATGACAGTGGGATCGCAGTTCCGCAAATCGCTCGAGGGACTGATGGACCAGCTAGAACACTGTCATCCTTATTTCATTCGCTGCATCAAGCCCAACGAACTAAAAAGGCCCATGGTACGATTAGCATGCACTGTTTTGGTCTTGCGCTGACCATGCACTAACGAACTAAGTTTTGCTATTTTTTGTGGAAGATTGACAAGCTTTAACTTCTTGTTCTTCTTTTGTTTTCCTTTCGGACAGCTCAGAATTTATCAGAGTCAGAGCTAAGCTTTTCAATTGATTGCCCTGCCTGCCTAACTAGTGTACCTTACCCCTTTTCCCATTCACCTACTCAGTGGCGTATCCAGGGGGGTGTAGGGTGGGTTCACCCCCTTTGCGGTGGAGGTAGGAAGAGAAAGTCTGTCAAAGATAAACGAAACTAATGAATTATGTATCAAAACTGTCTATTTTGTGCTCAGAATGCCTTTTAAATGCGTTTTTAAAGGCTAAAGTTTTAAAATTTTTTCGCCCTGCTCGGGCAGAAGCCCAACCAGACCACTTTAAACTACTAACAGTTGTAATTTCTGTTAATTTTAAGCCTGTAATGTGTTTTAAACGCGTTTTTGAAGGCAAATTTTGCTAACTTTTCTTACCCTGGTTGGGCAGCAGCCCAAGCAGACACTTTCAAAATTTTACCCCCCCCCCCCTTTCCGAAATCCTGGATACGCCACTGCACCTACTTGTGGTGGCCTGGATTGGGCTTTAGGTGGACTACTTCCAGTCGCTTCGAACCAACCGACAACCGCTCTCGCAAATACCGTAGCGGCCATGAGACAGACCAACACTAGTACGCGAACCCGATGCAATGTTTGAAAATCTGTTGTAGTTGTTCGATCGTGACCTGTGTTGCAAGCAGCTGAGGTACAGTGGTATGATGGAAACGATACGAATTCGCAAGTCTGGCTATCCTATCCGACACGAGTTCTACCACTTCGTCGACCGCTACCGACCCCTGGTCAACGGCATCCGTGAGTCTGGCAACCGCTTAGCTTTTGTATCAACTAATTAACATACTTCTTCAGCTCCGGCACACAAAGCCGACTGTCGATTAGCCACTGCCAAAATCTGCAAGCAGATTCTAGGCGAGAAAGCTGACTACCAGCTGGGACGGAACAAAGTCTTCCTGAAGGTCGGTTTACAATTTCCAGCTTAAAATAAGCTGTCAGTTGCATACATGGGCCGGGGGGTAAGGGGGTATACCCCTCCCCCTCGGCCGGCCATACCCCCCCTCACCCGCCCACCCCCTCCCGGAGGGAGGAAATTTTCGCTTATAGGCGTTTTTTGCCTTTTTTCGGGACCCCCCCCCCCCCCCCGAGGTCTGCAATCCCCCTACCCCCCTCCGGATTTTTCCGGCCATGTATGCTCAGTTTTGTAGGACGCTCAAGATCTGTTCCTGGAGCAGGAGAGAGAGCGAATGCTGAATCTGAGGATCGTCAGCATTCAGAAGATGGTGCGCGGATGGTTGCAACGGGCAAAATACCTCAAGATGCGTCGCGCCGCGCTCACAATACAACGGCATTACAGAGGCTTTGCACAGAGACGGCGCTACCACTTGGTGCTCGTTTGACGCTTTGATTAGCCGACTGATGATCTATGCAGATTTTTTCTCTCAGATCCATCTCGGATTCGCCAGACTGCAAGCGCTGATCAGGTCGCGACAGCTGGTCTGTCACTATCGCAAACTTCGCTCCACTATGATTCAGTTTCAGGTAACGCTACCTTCACTGAGGGATCTACAGGGTGTCTCAAAAAAAATGATCACATTTCTTTTTACTGCCATTTCCGCAAATTTTGACCAAATAGGCTGAAATTTGGACCATAGATGCCAAAATTCGGGGAATTTTATGTGTTAAAGTTTGGTGCACTAGGCTTGACTCATTCACGAGAAAATTCAGAAAAAGTGAAATTTGGTAATTTCAATAGTGAAAGCCGGTCACCGAAAAAATGATCACATTTCTTTTTACTGCCATTTCCGCAAATTTTGACCAAATTGGCTGAAATTTGCACCATAGTTGCCAAAATTCGGGGAATTTTATGTGTTAAAGTTTGGTGCACTAGGCTTGACTCATTCCCGAAAAATTTCGAAAAAAGTGAAATTTGGTAATTTCAATAGTGAAAGCCGGTCACCGAAAAACATCACATTACATTATCGCCTAAACTCTATCGATAGCGTTGGAGTTCACGCGTCAACTTTTTGCACACGAATTACACTGAATTTCTGCGTTTACACTCCAAATTTCATCCGATTCCGACAGAAATTAGGAAAGATACAGTCAAAAGAAATGTTTCCATTTTTCGGTGACCGGCTTTCACTATTGAAATTACGAAACTTCACTTTTTTTGAAATTTCTCGGGAATGAGTCAAGCCTAGTGTACCAAACTTTAACACATAAAATTCCCCGAATTTTCGCACCTATGACCCAAATTTCAGCCTATTTGATTAAAATTTGCGGAAATGGCAGTAAAAAGAAATGTGATCATTTTTTCGATGATTTCACTATTGAAATTACCAATTTTCACTTTTTTTGAAATTTCTCGGGAATGAGTCAAGCCTAGTGCACCAAACTTTAACACATAAAATTCCCCGAATTTTGGCACCTATGGTCCAAATTTCAGCCTATTTGGTCAAAATTTGCGGAAATGGCAGTAAAAAGAAATGTGATCATTTTTTTGAGACACCCTGTACTATTTGTAGTCACGGCACTGGCAGGCACAGACATGGGCAAAGGGCCGACCAGACTGCGGGGTTGATCCCCTCAGACCGCCGCTACCCTTTCAGGAATTTTTGGAAGAACTGTATAGAAAATTACAGTATGCCTAGATTGAGTGTAAATAAGCTTTAAACCAAAAATTAGCCAGAAAGCTTGATTTTAGTAAAAAATGGACTTTATGTCTGGCCTCTTAATGAAGCTGGGTAATCAGCCCAGCCCACCCGGAGATAAACATTCAAACTTTCATGGTACCGGTGCTGACGGATTGTACCCTACCCTCCGAAACTGTGAGGATACCAAATGGCACCGATACCACCATACTGTACCTGCCCGGACATGGTGTAGCATTTCGCTTAGGGGTGTTAAAATCTCAATTTTTGAAGGGGGTAGGAGCGCCTGAGGGGATGATTTCTAGCCGAAAAATTGCGATTTTTGGGCGTTTTTGTGTGCCCAACAACCCCTCCCTAGAATTTGGGCTCAGACCCCTTAGCCCGCGCCAGCCCCCAGTCCCCTTCTGCGGATGACCTGTTACAATTATGGTAACCTCAGGACGTATTGCGTTACACAGGAGATAAACTTTTCATAATTTTCTAACAGAATTTAGGTAAGGTAAGGTGTGCTGTTTACACCGCCCTAGTGCGCAGAGATTAATTTCGATCAAATCAGTGTGCTTTTCAAAAATGCATACATAAGACCGGCTGGCGGCTTTGTGAGTGTGTTTGTGCGGCCATTAGCCAGTCTTCTGTCTTGCAGGCGCGTTGTCGCGGGTTTGTCGTGCGCAAGGAGGTTCGCGCCCAGCGAGCGCTGGGTCGAAAGCGACTGGCGCTCAGTCAGGAAAGTATGGCTTCCGAAGAAACGCCGCCACTCGTGCCGACGCCCGCGCAGAACGAAGAAATCGACGATTCTAAGCTCGTACGTTGCTTTCTAAGTCAAACTGGACTAGTGAGTAGTAAGTGAGAGATGCTTGTCTCAGGTAGAGCAGATGTTCGGTTTTCTGGGCGGTTCCGATTCGACCAGCGTCAGTGACGTGCCCGAGACGCCTTCGGTCAAATCGCAACCGCAGTCCCGATTTGAAGACCTGGAGCCGGCCAGACGCGCCGGAATCAGGAACGGAGACAGACAGATCGATTCGCGCGTGCCGGCGCCGGAACAGGAAGAGGACGAAGACCTGCTTAACTTCCAGGTTTTCTGCAGCTTTCAATCGTTCGTGCCACTGACTTTGTCTTTCAGTTTGGCAAGTTTGCCGCCACCTATTTCCAAGGCACCGCTACGCACTACCACGTCAACAAGCCGCTGAGACACCCGTTGCTGCACCATGAAAACACTGGAGATCAAATCGTAACTAGAAAGAGTTGAAAAGGCAGTTCAATTTTTTCCAACTTTTTTAGGCAGCACTTGCTGTCTGGATTACGATTCTGAGGTTCATGGGAGATTTAAAGGAACCGCACCACACTGCCACTAGTAATGTCGGCTCTCAGCGAGTATGTGCTTTATTGGCTCTGACAGGTTGGATGGTAGCGCTCGTTTTTAGAACACAACACCCGTGATGACCAAACTCTACTCAACTCTGGGTCGAAATTTTAGCAAAAAAGATTTGGAGCAAGCGCAGCAAGCGGCCGAGTTTGACTCGGTGCTTTTCACTCGTCTTTTTAGTTCACTTCCGCAACTTTTGAACGCACTCTTTTATTAGTATTCGTCGGCCAAAATCCGAAAGGGCAGTGTACGACAGAAGTTGATTTCGATGACGCTGAAGAGAAAGTCGAAGCTGTCGGAAGAAGTGGTGGAGAAGCTGAAGCAGGAGGAATTCGACGGCAGCTACAACGCCATGCTCGATAATCGACCGACCACCAATTTGGAGAAACTGCACTTTATTATTGGACATGGAATTTTGAGACCTGACTTGAGGTACTGCGTCATTGGCTGGCCGTGCCTGGGACTTACACCTGCTCGCCGGAAAATTTTGACTAAAATTGTCAATTTAACAGCGATTTTTCAACTTTTTTGGGAAGTCGGCCTAGTCCCCTCCGTGGCAACTCATACCCCATCCAGATTTATTTATCCTTCCCGTGTATGTCCAGCGGACTGCGGTGACTCCATTTCAAAGTCAGCACTTTTTGGAGCTACATACATCTATGTTTAAAACTGGTGAATGGTATCCATTATACGGTATTGGTGCCATATAATTACGTCCCTGATTGTTTTACTGTTTGCAATCCGCCGTGCCAGCTAGTTCCATTTTGTCTTCTAAGCCTGCCTCTTTTAGCTGGCTTGATTGGTGTTGAGTTAAGGTGAGTGTTGTCTTTCAGAGACGAGATCTACTGTCAGATAGCTAAGCAGCTGACCAACAATCAGAACCGGAACTCGCACGCGCGCGGCTGGATTCTGTTGTCGCTGTGCGTCGGCTGCTTCGCGCCCTCCGAGCGCTTCCAGCGCTACCTGCGCTGCTTCATCAGGGAGAACGGGCCGGCCGGCTACGCCCAATACTGCGAACTGCGACTCAGACGGACGCTCCTCAACGGAACCCGACACCAGCCGCCCTCCTACATGGAACTGCAGGTCGGTCGGTCTCGATGGGACGGAGCCATACATACGCCGGGGAGTCCGGGGGTTTGCCCACCCTCCAACTTGGGCTCGACCCCCCAAACGACCCCACCCACCCACCCACCTGAAGCCGACTTTTGTTCCTGACCCAACCCACCAAAATCGCCGCGACTCAACCAAACCGGCAGGCCCACCCCTAAATTTTCGGATTTTGACTACCCTCCACCCATTTTTCCGGTCCATGTATGGACGGAGCCGAGAAGACACAAGTGAGATGGTTTCAGGCCACCAAGTCAAAGAAGGCGCTGATCCTGCCGGTGACCTTTATGGACGGTTCGACCAAGTCTTTGCTGGCTGACTCGGCCACCACTGCCAAGGAGCTGTGTCAGTCGCTGTCTGATCAGATCGGGCTGAAGGACCAGTTCGGCTTCTCCCTCTACATCGCTCTCTTCGACAAGGTATCTAAAAATGGAGACATTTGTTTTTTGTCTTCTGCAAACACTGATCAATTTGGCAAATGCCTGGTAGTTTTATGCGTTAAATTTTGACGCAATCCTGACAAATCCAAGAATAGGGGAAAATACCTTTTAAAATGGAAACTTCTCTTTTTGCTGGCAATTTGGCGAATATTTGCAGAAATGACAGGAAATAAGTTACCATTTTTTGAGATAGCCTGTAGTGCATCGTCTCAGATAGCGGTTTGTTTTAGTTCTACTGATAAGTTTAGGTGTCGTCTCTTGGCAGCGGCAGTGACCACGTGATGGATGCAGTGAGTCAGTGCGAGCAGTACGCCAAAGAGCAGGGTGCTCAGGTGCTAATTAGCTGTTGACGCTGACTCATCGGGGCTATTTTTAATTTAAACTAACTACAGGAACGAACGGCTCCGTGGAGGTTGTTCTTCCGCAAGGAAATCTTCTGTCCGTGGCACAGTCCGGCGGAGGACCGCGTCGCCACGCATCTCATTTATCAGCAGGTGGTCAGAGGCATCAAATACGGCGAGTACAGATGTGACAAGGCATGTAGAGTGACTACATACGATTGCGCCCTCTAACCTTCTCATCTGATTGTAGGAAGAGGACTTGGCTATGCTTGCCGCCCAGCAGTATTATGTCGAGTACGGCATGGACATGAAACCGGACAGACTGGCGAGTCTGTTGGGCAACTACATTCCCGACTATCTGCTGCAGCCGCCAGCTTCTAGGAAACATCATCAGGCCGACAAATGGTTACAGATGATTATGCACGCTCATAGAAAGGTAGTTGATACAGCCCTCGTTTGTGTGTCCAAGTGTCACTAGTTTCAGGCGTTCCAAAGCAAGCCGCAAGTAGAGCCGCAACGTCTGAAAGACGAAATAGTGGCCTATTCTAAGTTCAAGTGGCCGTTGCTGTTTTCCCGATTCTACGAGGCCTACAAGTTCGCCGGACCTCCGCTGCCCAAAAACGAAGTTGTCTTCTACTAATAATACAGTGAATTAGGTATTTACTGACTGCAGGTGATCATAGCCGTCAATTGGACCGGCGTCTATGTGGTGGACGATCAAGAGCAAGTGCTGCTTGAGCTGAGTTTTCCCGAGATCACTGCCGCTAACTCGACCAAGTAAGTTGGTTGTAGTGCTGAGAAGTCAGATCTAAGCGGTTGTTGAAGGACTGGCCGCCTACACGCAGAGGCGTTCACCGTATCTACGGTGCGAGGTGACGAGTACACTTTCCAGTCGCCCAACGCCGAAGATATACGCGACTTGGTTGTGTATTTCCTAGAAGGCCTCCGCAAGCGAACGCGCTACTGTGTGGCTTTGGTTGACAGCAGAGTGGAAGGTAGGTCGACTCACCGATAATGTGTTGGGGAGCAAATGTCGTGTAGCCGAACTACGTACTTGTCTGTCATGAGCAGTTTGTCCGTTTCTCTGTTCCCACTACGACCGATTTCTGATTGGCTGAATGAATCTGTGTGTTGTTCAGCCGACAGCGAGACACTGGGCTTTCTACGAGGAGATCTGTTGTGTCTGGACGCCGAATTCAGTGGCGAATCGGTGCAGAGCGGCACCTGGTCGGTGGCGGAGAACGTGCGCACCGGCCTCAAAGGTCAGACGCCTCCGGATGCCGTTTACCTTCTGCCCACGCTCGCCAAGCCCACTAGCGATGTGCTGGTAGGTGACTTGTATGTTTGTGCTTTTCTTTTTAATAGTATTGTGGGCAGAAGCTCCCTTGCAACCGTACACTTGTTTGTTTGTCTATGAGTTCCACTGTCCTTTCGGACAGCTCAGGACACCCCTCGCTCTTTTCAGAGCCCTTCAATGGGGTAGCCCTGTCTATTAAACAACCCTCCCCTTTGCTGCCATTTGGTACAACGGCAGCGCCGGCTCGGTTCCCATTTACTACTGGCCATCACCGGCTTTCGGCGGTCTGGGTTGGGCTTTACGTCGACTACTTCCAGTCGCTTCGACCGGTTTCGAACCCACAAACAACCGCTCTCACGGATGCCGGGGCCGCCGTGACACACGGGATGCGTAAACTCTCAAAGGACACTGCACAGCAGACATGGGCTAGCATTTCGGCTGAGGGGGTAGAATTTTCAATTTTGAGGGGCTGAGGGGGTGGTAAGCCAAAAAGTCCGATTTTTGGCTGAAATCAAGTTTTTTCACTATTTTTCATGAAGATATGTTAAAATAAGCTATTCTGAGCTCATTTACACCTAAACATTTACAACCTAAACACCTAAATATTTTTATCATAATTTTCTATATAGAATTCTTCCAAAATTGCTCAGAGAGGTAGCGGCCGGCTGAGGGGGTAGGTGGTCAACCCCCTTCAGATCCCCCTTTGCCCGTGTCTGCTGCACAGCCCGAACGCACAAAAAGATAAGACGGTAGCCGATAAGATTACTCGCGCAACAATGCCAGTCAGTAAGAACTGGTAGTGACGAAATTGGCGTGCGCTCGCGCGGTGACTGCTACAGAAGCCGGCTTACCGCCCGGCAGCTCTGGGTAGGACCAGACATGGGTGCTGGCCGGCAGTCAAAGGTCAGCCGAACACCTTTGACTGTTCGTTTCCCTGATCCACCCGTCGAGTGGATTAAGAAGGTGCGTAAGCTGTGGCTTCGTGCCTAAACCACTACACCAACTGTGCCGTGCCTTGTGTTGACTGTGAGTGGAGTTGTAGGAGCTGTTCGCTCTGCATGCCAGAGAGGCTGACCAACCGAATCTTAACCGAGAGCTGGTGGCTGTGCAGGGCGCTGAACGACCGTACACGTTAGAACAGTTCGCCATCAACAACTTTAGGTAATCTGCCTCTCCGTTCAGTTTTGTATGTAGAAGCAACAGCTTTTTTAGACCGCCACCTAAGCGCACGATGACTTTGAATAGCGCGAGAAAGCGTCGACCCGCCGACGAACTGTGGCGTCATAGCAAGGTGAGAGATAATGATTAGTTAAGAAGGAAGCAGCAATGTCTTGGCCATTTTTGTAAGCTGCTCATAGACAAATTCACTGCTGCCCCCTTGGAACTTGTATCTTCAGCGATGCGCTCCCCAGTCTCTAGTGGATTAGCTGCTTAAAGCTGCGGTGTCTTTTCAGGAACCAATAAAACTACCGTTACTGCGCAAGTTGTTGGGCAAGGACGAACCGTGTCAGGAAGCGAGCATGGCTTTCCTGGCAATAATGAAGTATATGGGCGACCATCCCTCCAGGCGCGCCAGAACGGGAACCGAGCTTCCCGACCAGATTTTTGGATCCTCGCTCAAATACGTACTATACTTTGTCTTTAGGTTGATCTGTAGGGAGAAAAGTTTAGGAAATCCTGCGCGACGAGATTTACTGTCAGCTGATGAAACAATTGAGTCACAATCCGAGCCCGGCCAGCGAAGAAAGAGGCTGGGAGTTGCTCTGGCTGGCCGTCGGACTGTTCGCACCATCGCAGCAGCTGACCAAAGAACTGAACAGTTTCCTGCGCTCCCGACACCACCCAATCGCTGCAGACTGCTACAACCGACTGCAGAAGTGTCTCAGGTAGCAGTTGTAAAATTGCTAAAATCGTCGCTAAAACAGCTGTATTTGAGTTGAGCACAAATTAGCGATTTTTAACACAAAATTGCGATTTTTGGCAGTTTCTGAGCGGTTTTAGTACCGCTAGAATTTAGACTCAAATTCCAACCGTCCTCCCGCTTCGGCGGGCATCTGTCTGTCTGTCTGTCTGTCTGTCTGTCTGTCTGTCTGTCTGTCTGTCTGTCTGTCTGTCTGTCTGTCTGTCTGTCTGTCTGTCTGTCTGTCTGTCTGTCTGTCTGTCTGTCTGTGTCTGTCTGTCTGTCTGTCTGTCTGTCTGTCTGTCTGTGTCTGTCTGTCTGTCTGTCTGTCTACAGCTGAAGTGTTGATTGCATTGCAGGTGCGGTCAACGCAAATACCCGCCGCATCAAGTAGAAGTGGAGGCTATTCAACATCGCACCACGCAGATCTTTCACAAAGTTTACTTCCCCGACGACACTGACGAGGTGCCAACTACTTAGCTACCAATAAAGAATAATCTCTTCTGTTTTAGGCGATCGAAGTCGATTCGAGCACGCGCTCGCGCGATTTCTGCCAGAAAATTGCCACGCGTCTGTCGCTGAA
>JASANB010001082.1:0-20910 GCA_030248155.1 Sabatieria punctata
AATTAGCAATCGAAAAAAAAAGTTTGACTTTTGAGGGGTGGGGGGGGGCTGGACCATTCCAAAGAATGGTACTTAGCGCGAATTTCTGGGACACTGGTAGGTTGTGGAAGGTAAAGTTTCCCAGGGTCATGATGGGGCAACATTAGGCTTTCTTGTGGTAGGAATTTTTTTTGCATAGGTACCCTGGAGCGTGCAGTAGGAGTGCGGTTGTTGCATAATCGCATTGCCATCGGTGAAGTTCCCTGGGTTTGTTTGTGAATTTGTTGGTTAGTAGCTTGTTAGAAGCAGAAAAATCGGGGCTCGGGGTAGTGAGGGGTGAGATGGAATCGGTTAATAGGTTCAAGAGTTATGGGTCCCCAAAGTTGGTTGGAGCGTCACTTTTTTCGGGAGCGCTGTTTGTTTCACTATGGATTTTGTAAGCGTGTTTTGTTTATTAAAATTTCTTCCGCACCATGGGGAGGTTTTGGCGGGAAATTTGGATTGTTGCAACGTTCTGGCATAGGTGGTTAGATGTAGGGTTCGCCCTGCTGTCTCATTGGCACAATTATTGTGTATGGAGGGGGTGTTACCCTTACTTGGGGTACTTTCCATTGTTGTAGCGTTCCCCCAGGAATGATTGATTCTTGTGTAGGGCTAGATGTAGGCTTCGCCCTGCTGTCTCATTGGCACAATTATTGCGTATGGAGGGGGTGTTACCCTTACTTGGGGTACTTTCCATTGTTGTAGCGTTCCCCCAGGAATGATTGATTCTTGTGTAGGGCTAGATGTTGGGTTCGCCCTGCTGTTCTTGTTGGCACAATTATTGTGTATGGAGGGGGTGTTACCCTTACTTGGGGTACTTTCCATTGTTGTAGCGTTCCCCCAGGAATGATTGATTCTTGTGTAGGGCTAGATGTTGGGTTCGCCCTGCTGTCTCATTGGCACAATTATTGTGTATGGAGGGGGTGTTGCCCTTACTTGGGGTACTTTCCATTGTTGTAGTGTTCCCCCAGGAATGATTGATTCTTGTGTAGGGCTAGATGTAGGCTTCGCTCTGCTGTCTCGTTGGCACAATTATTGTGTATGGAGGGGTGTTACCCTTACTTGGGGTACTTTCCATTGTTGTAGCGTTCCCCCAGGAATGATTGATTCTTGTGTAGGGCTAGATGTTGGGTTCGCCCTGCTCTCTCGTTGGCACAATTATTGTGTATGGAGGGGGTGTTACCCTTACTTGGGGTACTTTCCATTGTTGTAGCGTTCCCCCAGGAATGATTGATTCTTGTGTAGGGCTAGATGTTGGGTTCGCCCTGCTGTCTCATTGGCACAATTATTGTGTATGGAGGGGGTGTTACCCTTACTTGGGGTACTTTCCATTGTTGTAGCGTTCCCCCAGGAATGATTGATTCTTGTGTAGGGCTAGATGTTGGGTTCGCCCTGCTGTCTCATTGGCACAATTATTGTGTATGGAGGGGGTGTTGCCCTTACTTGGGGTACTTTCCATTGTTGTAGTGTTGCCCCAGGAATGATTGATTCTTGCGTGGGGCTAGATGTATGGTTCGCCCTGCTCTCTTGTTGGCACAATTATTGTGTATGGAGGGGTGTTACCCCTACTTGGGGTACTTTCCATTGTTGTAGTGTTCCCCCAGGAATGATTGATTCTTGCGTGGGGCTAGATGTAGGGTTCGCCCTGCTGTCTCCTTTCAACAATAATTGAATATGGAGGGGGTGTTACCCTTACTTAGGGTGCTTTCCATTGTTGTACTGTTCCCCCAGGAATGATTGATTGTTGCATAGGGCTAGCTGTTGGGTTCGCCCTCCTGTCTCCTTGCGACAATAATTGAATATGGAGGGGGTGTTACCCTTACTTAGGGTACTTTCCACTGTTGTAGCGTTCCCCCAGGAATGATTGATTCTTGTGTAGGGCTAGATGTAGGCTTCGCTCTGCTGTCTCATTGGCACAATTATTGTGTATGGAGGGGTGTTACCCTTACTTGGGGTACTTTCCATTGTTGTAGCGTTCCCCCAGGAATGATTGATTCTTGTGTAGGGCTAGATGTAGGGTTCGTCCTGCTGTCTTGTTGGCGCAATGATTGAGTATGGAAGGGGTGTTACCCTTACTTGGGGTACTTTCCATTGTTGTAGCGTTCCCCCAGGAATGATTGATTCTTGTGTAGGCCTAGATGTAGGCTTCACCCTGCTGTCTTGTTGGCACAATTATTGTGTATGGAGGGGGTGTTACCCTTACTTGGGGCACTTTGCATTGTTGTAGCATTCCCCCAGGAATGATTGATTCTTGTGTAGGGCTAGATGTAGGGTTCGCTCTGCTGTCTCATTGGCACAATTATTGTGTATGGAGGGGTGTTACCCTTACTTGGGGTACTTTCCATTGTTGTAGCGTTCCCCCAGGAATGATTGATTCTTGTGTAGGGCTAGATGTTGGGTTCGCCCTGCTGTCTCGTTGGCACAATTATTGTGTATGGAGGGGGTGTTACCCTTACTTGGGGTACTTTCCATTGTTGTAGCGTTCCCCCAGGAATGATTGATTCTTGTGTAGGGCTAGATGTTGGGTTCGCCCTGCTGTCTCATTGGCACAATTATTGTGTATGGAGGGGGTGTTGCCCTTACTTGGGGTACTTTCCATTGTTGTAGTGTTGCCCCAGGAATGATTGATTCTTGCGTGGGGCTAGATGTACGGTTCGCCCTGCTGTCTTGTTGGCACAATTATTGTGTATGGAGGGGTGTTACCCCTACTTGGGGTACTTTCCATTGTTGGACTGCCCCAGGAATGATTGATTCTTGTGTAGGGCTAGATGTAGGCTTCGCCCTGCTGTCTCATTGGCACAATTATTGCGTATGGAGGGGGTGTTACCCTTACTTGGGGTACTTTCCATTGTTGTAGCGTTCCCACAGGAATGATTGATTCTTGTGTAGGGCTAGATGTTGGGTTCGCCCTGCTGTCTCGTTGGCACAATTATTGTGTATGGAGGGGGTGTTACCCTTACTTGGGGTACTTTCCATTGTTGTAGCGTTCCCCCAGGAATGATTGATTCTTGTGTAGGGCTAGATGTTGGGTTCGCCCTGCTGTCTCGTTGGCACAATTATTGTGTATGGAGGGGGTGTTGCCCTTACTTGGGGTACTTTCCATTGTTGTAGTGTTCCCCCAGGAATGATTGATTCTTGTGTAGGGCTAGATGTTGGGTTCGCCCTGCTGTCTCGTTGGCACAATTATTGTGTATGGAGGGGGTGTTACCCTTACTTGGGGTACTTTCCATTGTTGTAGCGTTCCCCCAGGAATGATTGATTCTTGTGTAGGGCTAGATGTTGGGTTCGCCCTGCTGTTCTTGTTGGCACAATTATTGTGTATGGAGGGGGTGTTACCCTTACTTAGGGTACTTTCCACTGTTGTAGCGTTCCCCCAGGAATGATTGATTCTTGTGTAGGGCTAGATGTTGGGTTCGCCCTGCTGTCTCGTTGGCACAATTATTGTGTATGGAGGGGGTGTTGCCCTTACTTGGGGTACTTTCCATTGTTGTAGTGTTCCCCCAGGAATGATTGATTCTTGCGTGGGGCTAGATGTACGGTTCGCCCTGCTGTCTTGTTGGCACAATAATTGAATATGGAGGGGGTGTTACCCTTACTTAGGGTACTTTCCACTGTTGTAGCGTTCCCCCAGGAATGATTGATTCTTGTGTAGGGCTAGATGTAGGCTTCGCTCTGCTGTCTCATTGGCACAATTATTGTGTATGGAGGGGTGTTACCCTTACTTGGGGTACTTTCCATTGTTGTAGCGTTCCCCCAGGAATGATTGATTCTTGTGTAGGGCTAGATGTAGGGTTCGTCCTGCTGTCTTGTTGGCGCAATGATTGAGTATGGAAGGGGTGTTACCCTTACTTGGGGTACTTTCCATTGTTGTAGCGTTCCCCCAGGAATGATTGATTCTTGTGTAGGCCTAGATGTAGGCTTCACCCGGCACTGTCGCGGTTTAGGGATCTTTTCAAAGTTTGGCTATAATCTTCCACTTTGGTATGCTAGTTTACAAGAACTGTCTGTAAACTATTTTACTTTGGCTGACTTTTGGCTACTAGTTTACTTTAGATGACTAATTCATCTGTTTTACTTCAGCTGCCTTTTTGTCGGCGCCTTCCGATTTCTTCGCAACCGAATTCGACGCCCAGCCGTGGGAACTGCCGCGAAGCCCACCTAGTTTACTACAGGTGACTTATTGCTTCTGTTTAACTTTAGATGACTAATCGACCTGTTTTACTTTAGCTGCTTCTTTATCGACGCCCGGCTGAGGGAAACTGTCAAATAATTTACGGTCCTTCCCGACTGCTAGTGTAGTTTGGCTGACTTTTGATACTATTTTATTTCAGGTGACTTTTGACACTAGTGTACTTTAGGTGACTTATTGTCGAAACTCCACTATGGGTCGAACGTTACCGCCTCCGGGGCAGCTCGACATACCCTCACTGGGCGATTGTCGAGTGGACTCTAAAATGCCCCAGGTCGACCTGGCTAGTCCCCAAATGGTAACGAAACGCCTCCCCCAGTCACGTATCTTGTTCCTGCTTTGCCAGGAGATGCTGACTTCGATCTGCATGCCACCTTCCTGGATTGCCGCTGGAACATCTGCCACGAAGACACCTAGCCCCAGCTTAACAGTGATTGCTTGCAGTAGCGTACCAGGGGGTGTACACCCCCTTTGCAGTGGAGTTAGAAGGAAAAATTGACTAAAATTAAGAGTAATGAATGAATTATGTACCAAAACTGTCTTTTTATCTTCAGGATGCCTTTTAAATTAGATTTGAAGGCCAATTTCTCAAAATTTTCTCGGCCTGGTTGTGCAAAACCCCAACCATTTCTCTTTAAACTACAGAAACCAGCTCATTATTGTTAATTGTATGCAATGAATACCTTTTAAATGCGTTTGTAATTGCTAATTTTCTAAACTTTTCTCGCCCAGTGATTGCTTGTGCATTCATATTTTTAACAGATTTACTAGAAAATTAAAAAAATATGAACACATTTCACAGGAAGGATAAACGTTTGCGACTGACTGCCTCTTTCTGCCATCTTTACCGTCAACAGTAAGCTCGACAGTTGAATCCTAGCCTGCAATCAGTGCAGGGATAGGACTCCGAGCACCAGATAGCCTGGCTATAGAACTGATGACAGTGCAGACGTAGATATCTGTGGTTTGTACGTTAATTGCTAATGAAAGTTGTTTTAGCGTATACTGTATAGTCTGTGTGCTGTTAGTAGTTCGCTGGACAGTTGATTCCTAGCCTGCCCTCAGTCCAGGGATAGGACTCCGAGCACCAGATAGCCTGGCTACAGAACTACAGACAGCACGCAGACTACAAAATGTCAGATGAGAGTTTAGTGAAAGAGACAGTTGTTGCAACGCGGGCACGGAAAAACAGAGGTCGATTTGTCAGGATTGTCCCGTTTCCACTTTTGGAACTGTACTGCAGGCAATGATTCATAGTAGGAGGTATTCACCGAACTGTCTTGCAGAACGGTTTTGTTGTGGAGCCATTCATGCAAACAGACGGCTGCCATGCCATCAACGGTTGGCTTGAACTTGTTCACGAACAGTTCTTTTCGCGACTGCAGCATGTTGAGGTCGTCCACTGAAAAGACACAGGACCAGTGCCGCCATACGCCTCTACATCTGACCGACTCGTAGCCTTTCCACACAGTAAATCGGGTCACCCACTCCTTCTCAGTGCCGAGTTTATCAGACGGTTTCAGACAGGAGCCTGAAATACGTACTGTATTATACACTAAATGTTACTGAATCATGTCACATACGTGTACATTAGTCACGTCACTTATGTCAGTACGTACGTACTGTATCACATATGTCGTTATGTCTGTACTGTATGTACATACTGAATCACGTCACGTATGTACAGTATAGATAAAAAAAATGTCCCATCGCTTTTTCGGCCTTCACTCAAACGTTTCGTTCTCAGTCACTTCTTTACCGATTTGGCTCAAATTTTCAGCAAAAATTAACAACATGGTTGGCTAAATATTCTGCAAGTGTGGTTCCAAAATTCCGACTCATACTGGTTTAAGCGTTTGGATTTAGTTGGATTAAGCGGAAATACTCCAAACGATAGATGAGACCAACTTCCAAGGACTGTTGGCATGATCGCTTTGTTAGAATCGGGTTCAGACCTGAAACAGTTCCGTCAACTAATACGCAACAGCCATACATCTAACAGGGTCTGGACCCCACTGACTATGGTCAGACACACCACCTCCTTATATGCCAACAACCCCTCTCCAATTTTTGGGACACAATCTTTGGACCATTTTTTACAATTTTAGACGCAAAAATTGTTAGAATTGCCAGCAAAACAGCGACTTTCAAATGAACCCCTTCATACCGCGCGTTGGATAGACTGGAGTAGCCATAGTTAACTATAGTATATATTAATTATTCCGAGGCGAATAAACTTTGATTGATTGATTGACGTTTTCCCATATTTCAGCCGAGAATGGCGTTTTTAGCGACATGAAACTACAATTTTAAGTGAGTATTGCAGTATTGTTAACATACCTGGGCCTGAATAACCTGAATGTGGGTACGAGTTGACACAAAGGGGGCTAGCAGATTTCCCAAAAAGTCGAAAAATCGCTGCATAATTTCCGACCTTCCTAAAACAGTTCCCAAATTGCTGGCAAACAAGGGGACTGTACAACTGAAGGGGCCTCAGCCAGCGGAGGTATCGGTAAGTGGCCATACATGTAACAGGGGGTCTGCCCCCCGTCTGGGAACCACCTCCGATTTTTCTGGCAAGCAATTTTTTAGCAAACTTTTGCAATTTCAAACACAAAAAATGCCAAAATCGCCTGTAAAACAGGCACTTTTTAACTGTATTTCAGCCCAAATTAGCGATTTTTGACGATTTTTAACCGAAAAATTGCAATTTCTTGCGATTTTTGAGCGTTTTAGTGCCCAACACACTCTCTCTCTCACACACACACACACACACATTCAACCACATGAAACTGAATATCCAAAACACTCTATGAATCACACATTCTTTCAGTAGGTACTACCGACAATCAGTTACTCAATAGCTCATTGTGCAAAAAATGAGTTGCTTCGAGTTGTTGTGTACGGCAGCAGCAGTCGCGGGACTGTTCTTTCTAATGACCAGTATTCTCGTTGTGTTGTTGTGTTTACAAAGACGAAAAATCCAAGAAATGCAGAAGCTGATCGATTGCAAAACGACACCTAAAGTGGCGGCCACAGTGCCAGCTCCTGCGGAAAGAAGATTTCTGTATGGCAAGCGAAAGATGGCAGACAGAGCGACCTCCACGATGGGGAGGATAGACATGATCTCCATGCAGCCTCAAGAATCGCAACACACAGACAGACACGGCAGACAGATCTCGTACCAAGTCGACAGTAAAGGGTATGGAATACTGAATCCAACGAAGCCTGCGATGCCTCGACACACAAACAGAGTGGTGGTGCCAAACCATAGAAGAACGAGATGAAGACAAAACTTATTTCAAGTCCTGTTCTCATGATACTCACAAGACATCACTAGTCAACCTGTATCTAGTCAAATTTCCAATCCACTACATTAATTTTTATTGTATATTGTGTCGCTTGTCCTGGTTTTACTTATTGTGAAAAAATGTAAAATAAACTAGTCTTTAATAATAATCTTTATTTAATGATACATTAATAATCTTGATTGTCTAATTATACAAATCAAAAGAAGAAAGAAAGAAAGAAAGTTTATACGTCCGAATAGTCAACAAACAATCGGAGCAAGACAAAGAAAAAAACAGCAACAGCAAAAACTTTTAGTCAGAATAATACTTGATTTTTTAAAAGTTTACCTACGGTGGGGAGATCACTCGAATTTCAAATTTTGAACACAGATGACTGAATGTGGTATCGAGGGGAGCGCGCCAGCGCTCGCCCTCTTAGTTTTTGGGGCGGCCCCTGTAGTTAGGTTAGCTTTTGGGGCCGCCCTCTCCGTACTAGGGCGACGCGCTCGCGCTCCCCTTTATATGTAGGACTTGGGCCCGCGCACATTTTTAATAATTGAATCTTTAATAACTCTGGAATACAGGGATGTTGAGGGCTTGGGTTTGGTGTGTGGTGAGGCAGGTAGGTTGGTGATGTGTACTGGTAGTTAGGGGTGGATAGCTTTAATTGGCCTTGAGTAATTAGCAATCGAAAAAAAAAGTTTGACTTTTGAGGGGTGGGGGGGGCTGGACCATTCCAAAGAATGGTACTTAGCGCGAATTTCTGGGACACTGGTAGGTTGTGGAAGGTAAAGTTTCCCAGGGTCATGATGGGGCAACATTAGGCTTTCTTGTGGTAGGAATTTTTTTTGCATAGGTACCCTGGAGCGTGCAGTAGGAGTGCGGTTGTTGCATAATCGCATTGCCATCGGTGAAGTTCCCTGGGTTTGTTTGTGAATTTGTTGGTTAGTAGCTTGTTAGAAGCAGAAAAATCGGGGCTCGGGGTAGTGAGGGGTGAGATGGAATCGGTTAATAGGTTCAAGAGTTATGGGTCCCCAAAGTTGGTTGGAGCGTCACTTTTTTCGGGAGCGCTGTTTGTTTCACTATGGATTTTGTAAGCGTGTTTTGTTTATTAAAATTTCTTCCGCACCATGGGGAGGTTTTGGCGGGAAATTTGGATTGTTGCAACGTTCTGGCATAGGTGGTTAGATGTAGGGTTCGCCCTGCTGTCTCATTGGCACAATTATTGTGTATGGAGGGGGTGTTACCCTTACTTGGGGTACTTTCCATTGTTGTAGCGTTCCCCCAGGAATGATTGATTCTTGTGTAGGGCTAGATGTAGGCTTCGCCCTGCTGTCTCATTGGCACAATTATTGCGTATGGAGGGGATGCTCTGGACGGTGCAGATTCGTCGCTACACCTGCCGACACGGTCTTTTGGGTGAAGCCTAACTGTCCACAGAGGGAAGAAACACTGCAGAAACGGCCATGCCTCAAGCAGCAGGAGAAGCTAACGTCACCACTCACGCGACACAGAGCCACACATCGTTGACGCCGATGGTGGACGTGCCAACATCCACACAACTTGCTAGCATCAAAGACAGAGCCGTGAAAGTTGTTGCCATTCTTGCTGCGCTGAGCCAGACAGGAGCGGGTGATTGCCATCGTCAGGACAAGGTGCTCGGGCCTCCATCCAGCAACACCGCCAGCTATCCCTGTGCTAGCCAGGAGAAGGAACGCTACAAACGAGCCTGCAACGTGCCAAGAAGTGGATGCCAAGACCAGTTTGGGGGCGCAGATGGAAGAACCGACGGCAAGGAACTCTCTCCTCTCAGCTGGCACCGGTTTACGCAACGCCGGTTTTCTGCTGCCTGTCACGAAGCCAAGGCCCGGCCGGTTCCTGAGGTGCAACGTTTCCCAGCATCGAAAGCGAACAAGCTGGAGGTCGGACCACCATTGAGCAGGGTTGCGAAGTCAAGGAAGGAAGCCACCGAAACGCTGATCCTGGTAGAGTCGTATCTCTTCAGTGTGTGTGCCAACAAGTCGCAGGTTGGAGCAGATGGGAAGTGCAAATGCCAAGTACAGCCATCGACGCTCACCGTGCGCCAAGAAGACCAGAAGACCTACATCCTCGCTCAAAAGAGGAAAGGGTGGTTGGTATGCCCGTAGCTGGACACCCAGCCGCAGCTCCTTACCATTAGGCGTAGAGCGTAGGATGTGATACATGTACGTAGGTAGCCCGCCGCCCAGCTGCATGTAAATTATGCTGCCAGTTACGTTATCAGCGCAGCATGGCCCAGTCGCTGCCTTATCTCTCGTCGGTGTGTACGTTTAGCAGGGCCTGTGGGGCGGCCTACGATTAGTCACCTTATTTATTAGTCTGTGGCGGAGTAAAACTTTGATGTGCCTTTGAGTCTGACCCAAGACGGTAGCGCCACAAAGCACCGGACAGATCACTCAGCACAAAGCCCAACCCGGCCACCGACAGCTGGTGACACCGAGTAGGTATGCGAAACGACTGGATCTGCCTAAGCACCTAAATCGAAAGCTGGGAATCGAACCTTGCAGCTATGGATTTCGAGTTCAATGCACTAACCACTATGCTACACGCCGATGCTAGACATACATGTGGCTGGGTTTTCGGCTGGGGGGGTTCCTGATCCCAAATAGCGTTTCAGCACTATTTCCAACAAACATGTAGCTGGGTTTTCGGCTTGGGGGGATTTTTCTGATCCAAAATAGGGTTTCAGGGCTATGCCCAAAGGGGGTTTCAGCGACCTATTTTGGTGTCCAAAAGTGGGTTTCAGCGACTTTTTTGGGCTCAAAACAGGGTTTTGAGGACTAAAAATTGGGTAAAAATCCTGTCAGAATTGGAAAAATGCCCTTTAAAACCCTATATATTGTTTTAAACGTGCAGAAAATCCTATTTTCTAAAACATTCAAATTCCATAATTTTTCATCACTAGCAGCTAAAGGAAGGGCAGGATGTGGGTGTGCGTGATGGGCCCGCAGTGTGGCCTAACGCAGGGGTTGCGACCCCGCCCGGACAATCCATCCATCCATCCATCCATGCACCGTTTCTTGCTAGCCAAGCCCCTCTTCATACGGACTTTACAGAACTGTCCAAAAAGCTGGAAAAGCAACTAGCTGACGTTCAAGACCTCATGTTAGCAACGACAAGCGGCCGTCACGCCGCCATCCGGTGCAAACTCGTGCAAGACAAACCTAAAATGGCCTCAGCAGTTAAAGAACGTCAAGGAAACCGTACATGCCACAGTCAGTTTCCTTATGTACAGAACATCCCGGCCACAGAAGAGATTGGTGCATGTTTCGTTTTTGGCTTCTTACCTTTTACTTCTGGTTTCCTTCATCTATTGCAGGGCCGCTCGAGTTTTTCAGTATCAAACAGGGAAAATACTTAGCCGCCGTCAGTCGGACCTATATGAATCTACCTATGGTGCTGGTGGTACCGAGCAATCAGAGGCCACCACGGGGTGAAGGCTTCGTTTTGAAATCAGATACAAATGACACGAACTTGTGGCAAGTCTATTACACATGGAAAGGATTGACAGTTCCTGTAATGAAGATAATGCCGGCTGGATTTAATGCCTGGGTGGTGGGGCTAATAACTGATACAAGTCATTATGGCTTACAATTGAAGCTGATTATTCAAATGTCCTACTGCAAAGAAGATACCCAGTATTTTAAACTGATCACTCCTGATTGTCGATCTTACCTGGCCACTGTCAAACCTCATCCTCATAGAGATAAGCAGGTTGTTGCCGTTTCCAATGTACTGGATGATCAGTGGAAAATTCAAGGCTACGACATGTGCCAGTGTTAGCTGTTATCGCGGCTTTCCTTTGATTACTCAAATACTGTATCATTGCAGTACATCAAATTTGTTGCTAAAGTAAAAAACTCTCTGAGTTTTGCGTTTAAAACCGTGAAAAAGCGCTAAACTAAGCAAATCTCAACCGATTTGAATGAATCCTTTTTTGAATGAAAGACAGATAAATTCTTCAAAGATTGGTGTATGTAATTTTTATTGAGATTCACAGTTTAGTTCTTGAGATATTTGCCCTCTAAGTCGAAACAGATTTTGGCAATAAACAAGCGCGATTCCGTTGGATTTCATAATAAAGCAGATTCCTCCTGCTGGGGCTAATGATACTTTAGTGTTTAAGTAAACCGAGTTTCTGTGTGACCAGTAAAGCCTCCAATAGCCCTTAGCAGTAGCAGGAATCCGTTTTATTACGAAGTGCAGAATAATAAAAAATCCCTCTTGTTTACTTACTGCTAAAATCACTGTTTTGATTTTGAGAGCCAATATCTCGGAAACTAAACAGAGTAAATTAATAAAAATTTCAGCATTATTTTAACGATTTATCTATCGTTTAAAAATCGATTCATTCAAATCGGTTGAGATTTGCCGTTGGTACAGCGAAAAATCTGCTGGGTTGTTTTTTTTGGCGGGCCCTGTATAAAGTTTGAACCCCGCCCGAGCGAAAGTTTTCACGCAGGGGCGGAGTCTCGAGATAAGCTGGATAAGCAAACTTATCTCGAGAGGGCCTGGGGATAATGAAGCCCCTTACTACTCAAGCGTGTGCGTGCCTATAGGCATGGGTGATTTGCGACGTGATAAGGATTGGTCAAATATGCGAGTGGCTTATACGCATCGATGTACTGTTGTTCCCGTACACACGCATTACTGTACTGTACTCTACGCAAAGCAAAGATACATTGCATTTCTGCACAGGCGATACACATTCAAAAATCTGGCATTACACAAAATTAGTTCGATGTTGCATGCTATGACCAACTTTCAACTTTATTGCCGGCAAGACTGCACCTTGTCTGAGCAGCTTTTTGTCAGTCCAGCCAAACGCATGTTGAAAGATTTCAGCAAACAAGTTTTACTAAAAATGGGTCGCTTTGGCAGCAACGTCATCTGTTGTCCTGGAGGCGATGGCGTGCCCAACTTTCAGGTCATCTCGAAAACTGTGTATGCTGATTGCAGGTGTTTCGCTATGTACACAAATTCTTTCAGTCCCTATGGAGCCGCGGCTTCAATCATAAGTGAGATTGAAGTCATTGCATATGGAGTGAGCATTCGCGTTGGAGCTGGAGTTCTCTATGTAAGTTTCTGATACTTTTATGCTTCTATAACTGGGCTAGTACGTAGAATATCGTTCCCATAATTAGGAGAGCTTATGTTTTCTTGCATTTTAGGTGAATGATCCCAGCCAAAACCCGGCCTACATACCAGGAAACCAGGTTCAACTGCCCTACTATTCGCGCGGTGTCACCAACCCCAATCGACGCTGCAGATTTGTCAAAGTAGAGCAGGCTGCAGGCGGCACCACAGTGATTGAAACAGACTTCGGACTCAGAGTTACAAAGCGCGGAGTAAGCACCGTTTTTCATTCCAAGTGCTGTTAGATTGATGGCTCAGGGACTGCACAGGTGACAGACAACTGTTGCAGAGTTATGTGTGTGTGACACTACCGCATCAGGAGCGCTTTTTCGGCTGTGTCAATGGGTACGTGGGCTGTGTGGATGCTGACACAGACCCCAACAATGACCTCTGTGTTCCTGTGGCCACCCCAGTTCAGAAGGCCCAAGTACTGCATGCCTCAGGCTATGTGAATGCAGAAGGCTACAAAACCATGATCGCAAAGTATATGGTGAATGCAGATGAAAGGTAATCTTGCACACAATACATACAGTTCAAATCATGGGGAAAGGATACGATTTTCCGTCAGACACGGAAATTAATTTGAGGGCTGGCTGTGTTTAAGGATACAGCGTTCCGTGACCTAATTGCTGCTGGTCGCTGAAATGCTCATTAAGGCGGCCAATTTCCGTGACCTGCATAAGGCCTAGCGTAGCGCTGTTCCGTTTGTGAGTTTCCGTGGTTGATGGAAAATCGTATGCTTTCTGTGGTTTGTAATGTGCGATTTCCAAAACAGCTTCCGTCCTTGAAACTTTTGCTTTCTCCAGATAAAGCTCTATAGAAATTTTCAAAAATCTACCCATTTGTGCAACCATTCAGGAAAGTGGTGGAGGGTCAGAAATATGTGGACCTGTTCAAAGCCTGTTCACAAGCTGACAAGAGAACGGCGCGCCGTGAGTGTCGCATGTTGCGTGAGTACCGAAACAACCCTTTCAACGACTGCATCGACGACCCACGAGTGGATGTCAATGCCCTCTACCAGGACTGCTTAGTGGATGTCTGCAACCATGAAACCCCCACTGATAGAGAGGCCACTGAGGTCTGCGAACGAGTGATTGACATGCAGAATCGCTGTGCTCGAGCTCTTGGTCAGCAGTGGTTGCAAGTGTCATGGAGAAAGAGAAAATTCTGCCGTAAATCTTTCACTTTACCTGTTTGTCCACTTGTCCGGCCCGCGTCGTTGGCTCAGTGGGTAGCTCGCTGCCTCTGAGTCACGGCGGCCCCTGCATCCCTAGCGGTTGTAGTGGTTCATCCTCTCGGCGCGGCAAGTTTCTTGCTGCAAAGAGTTGGTGGTCGGCACAACGCTCCACCCAGGCCACCGAAAACTGGTTACAGTGAGTAGGCAAAATGGGAACCAACTGGATCTGCCGTTGCACCGAAAGCCGCTCCAAAAAGCATGCCGCGTTGGAAGATCAACGACGTCAGGAGCTGTCTGAGAGACCAGCAATAAGGCTGATACCGGTTTAGTGCCTGCGGCCGGGCGGCCGTTGGGAGCTGTCAGCACCATGACGTCACCACGCCAGGCACTCTCTTAGTACCTGGCGCCCAACAGCATGGCTTGAGTGGCTTGGCAGTGAAAGAAGGGCAAACGTCCGAGATGACGATATCAGGGGTAACGAAATGGACCGTGCAGGTCTGATCATAGGGCTGTACATCATACGCCCCCCGTCAGATCGATCGGATCGGATGTCCATTTGTCCGTCCCTCCGTCCGTCCTTGTTCAAATTGCTGCTTGAAATTTTAGCTGGAACCTGCAAGGATCCGAACGCCCACTTCGCTAATTGCATGCCAGAGCAAGAACGCACTTGCGGCAATGGAAGAGTGAAAGTGGTGAACCGGGAGGAGTGCGAGTCCGGATGCGTCTGCAATAGACGCTTCGTATTCGATCAAAACAAGCAGATTTGTATTCCAAGAGATGATTGTAAATGAGTCTGCAGAGTTTTGTTAGGACTACCTGCAACTGGTGAACGTGCTATGCTTAGACACTTTTTACCTACATATTCTGCTTTTGCACTTGACAGCTCGATTTTATGTAGATGTAGGCTAGACAGTATGACAGTGAAATGCATACAATAAATAAAAACACAGATTTACAAAAATCATTGTAGAACACTGCGGTCTTCTTCATCCAGCTGTCTTTGATTGATGTTGCTTCTCCTTTCTTATATTGTGCTTGTACAATCTTTGGATTCCGTTTAAGGGCCGCATTAAGCACTTTGTCTGTTCAAACTTCCATTCAGCATCATTGAACTCAAGTCGGTTGTACACCTGAGGCATGAAGATGTACTGATCAAACAATAATATATTGGGCGTTGGTTCATTGGGTTTTAGCCCCCTCCCAATACAAAAGCAAGCAGCATCTGGTCTTCCTTGCTGCTACTTGATACGAGCTTCACACTTCTTGTTTACTTACACTACGAGAACAAACCAAAGTCTGATAACAAAATCAGTGCAGCTTTGATTCTCCGACTTCAAATAGTATATTCAAAACAAGAGAAAAGGAAAGAAGGAATCAGTGACTGAAATCTGAATCTAAAACTATAACTCCTTGCAACACACCGATTTTTAAAAGTTGCCCCAGTTGCTCTATGCAGTTGTCTGTCATATGTAATACTACGCTAAATCATTATTTGTTAAAGTTTGAAGAGTTGTCTGTCATGATTTCTGTACGTATGGCACCTGGCAAACCATCTCAAATATACAGGGTGTGCCAAAAAAAAACAACCCAGCAGATTTTTCGCTGTAGCAACCGCAAATCTCAACCGATTTGAATGAATCCTTTTTTAAATGAAAGATAAATAAATTCTTAAAAGATTGATGTAACGTTTATTAATGTACTCTGCTTAGTTCCTGAGATATTCACTCTCAAAGTCAAAACTGTGATTTTGGCAGTGAACAAGGGGGAATTTTTCTTTTTCCGCTGCACTTGGTAATAAAACGGATTCCAGCTACTGCTGAGGGCTATTGGAGGCTTTACAGGTGACACAGAAACTCGGTTCACTTCAACAGTGAAGTGTCATTAGCCCCCAGCAGTAAGAATCTGCTTTATTATGAAGTGCAACGGAATCGCTCTTGTTCTTTGCCAAAATCTGTTTCGACTTTGAGGGCAAATATCTCAAGAACTAAGCAGTGAATCTCAATAAAAATTGCACCAATCTTTGAAGAATTTATCAATCTTTCATTCAAAAAAGGATTCATTCAAATCGGTTAAGATTCATGGTTGCAGAAGTAAAAAATCTGCTGGGTTGTGTTTATCACTCTTGTTCACTGCCAAAATCTCTGTTTTGACTTTGAGGACAAATATCTCAGGAACTAAGCAGGCTACCTTAATAAGCGGTACATCAATCTTTCAAGAATTTATTTATCTTTCATTTAAAAAAGGATTCATTCAAATCGGTTGAGATTTGCGGTTGCTACAGCAAAAACTCTGCTGGGTTGTTTTTTTTTGGAACACCCTGTACAAATACGCACACAAGTTGCAGACATGCACGGGCCGGATTCTGCAGTGCCCCGGCTGGATCTTGGCCAATGCGGCCCATACAGGTCTCTAACTTGCGTGTGCATTTGTATTTGCGACAATTTGTAACCGTTTGTAAATTGGTCAAACTAGTCCCTGGTGTGTCACAAGGAGGTAAATATGAAATAATCAGTGTCTATCTGGCTCGGACACTACTAGCAGCAGCACTTATGACACCTACTTGATTGCTGTCTCCCATAATCAAGACTTTGACCTTTTTTCTCACCGCACTGGACATAGCCAGCAATACATACGGGTTGATATAGAACGGCACGCACAATAGAAAATCTATAAGACGTTGTGGAAAGATTTGAGGCAGACCCAAGTTCTTTTGAGCCGAGTTGAGTGTGGTACAGAAGAGGATGGAGCTCATTAAGGACCCCTGAATGCTCAGGTTGATCTGTGCTCTCCAGGCCTGGTTCTGGTTCTGGTTGCCGGCCACGGTGAGGGCGTGGTGAAGCACTTTGCAGAAGCAAACCACATACAGCAACGGAACCAACACGGCGCAGCTGATGTCTGTGACCAAACCCGAAACTATATAGATGCCAGCAAAGGTGTGGTTCGGCTGTGCCAGCCCGAAATCCAGCTGTGAAGGCAACTTTTTTAAAACTCGTTCTGTATGTTTAGCAACTAACAAAAACGCTTCTTTCTAAGCCGTTGACGCTTTTTAGTCAAGTTGATCTGGCTGAGATCAGATGTAAACGTTCCAATCAGAATCACAGCTTGTCAAATCTGATTGATCTTGTCGATGGACTTTTGCCTATTACTCAAATTTGAAAACAGCCTATTAGAAATAGATTTTCGCAAAACTTGTCCGGTCTCTGACAGATGCATTAGAAACAGCGGTTTTTCTCAAAAATTCCTGAACAAACAAACAAACAAAGCTTACTTGTACATGCATGGCCGGGTGGGCCCAACCAACGAAAAACCAAGCAAACGCAATCCACTGAACCAGAACTGCTAACATTGTCTTCTGTTTGCTCCACCACTACAACACCTTTTAGTTAGAATACATACACCACCACATCAACAACACCCTTACACCCTCCCCTCCCCGAGACAGGTTAAGGACCCCCGACCCGAACGTAGTCAAACTTCAACTTTGACTACCTGTCTGTTTGACTGCAATATCACAAAAGTATTAACTACAGGGTGTCCCAAAAAATGACAACATTTCTTTTGGCTGCCATTTTCGCAAATTTTGACCAAATTGTCTGAAATTTGAAACATAAGTGCCAAAAAAGTGGGAATTTTATGTGTTAAAGTTTGGTGCATCAGGAGTGACCCAATCCTGAGAAATTCAACAATATATAAAATTGAGAAATTTCAATTAAATGTAGAAACAGCATCAAAAACGGAAACTTTTCTCTTTGCTGTATCTGCTTTAATTTTTGTCGGAATTGGATGAAATTTTGAATATATGCGCAGATATTGTGTAGGTGAATAGTTCTGGCATACATATCAATCCATATCGCCAGTACTTGGAAACTAAAGAAAATCAGCGTTTTTACTGCAGCAAAATGAAGGACGAGCAAACTCTGAGAACTAAGGAATAATAACACCATCCAGATGATCTCCGTTTGAGTTAATACACTACTGCAACCGTTTCCCATAAGCATCATAAACATTTCTTAGCATGTTTGGGGTGAGAGACTGAATTACGCTTACAGGAGCTTCATTACAGCTAAGGGGCGCGAAAATCAATGTTGTCGTTGTATAGTGATCGGAATTGAAGCGTTCAGACGAAGAAATGCCTCAGTCCACTTTTTGAAAAAATTGAGTTCTACTCGGCAGCACAATCCCCTAACTACAGACATGTTAAATACAAATTAGTTAATCTGAAAACATTGTATGTCATAAGTTACACCAAAGCAATTTTTTAACAGTGCTCGAAATTCAGTTGAAGAAAAGCCTAAGTCCAAGTCAAGAGCCTCAATATTCACACCCAAAATTAAAACTTTGGCCTAGACAGCTGAAAGCTGATACACTAATACGTAGTATAGCTGAGTTCTCAAACCCCTGAAAAGGAATCCCAGATTTGATGCTTCAATTCGAAGATACAGTAATTGGGCTGATTAACCATCGGGTCAAAATTTCGAATTTGATGTTATGGCTTAGTAATCAGAATTTAGACTTAAAAATCGAGGATTTAAGAGTACTTTTTGACTACTTGAAGAAGCATCGGTCGAATTGCGTTTTTGAAGAAAATAATTTTCGTCCCCCTTTTGGCCCAATAGCTTACCTGTAACCCCTAAAATCTATGCTCTATATTTCAGATTATTGTAGCGCTATCCTTAAGCTACAGAATAGTGGCAAGGACGCTAGCGTACGCCTACAGGTTCTGGAGTAAATTAGCTAACGGCTGAAAATCACAAATTTTTCCGTCATTTACTAAGGTTGATAAAATTTTGAAATCAAAATTTCTCATTCAATAATCAATATTTAGACTTAAAAATTAGGGGCCTTAGGGTACTGATAGACTAGTTCAAGAACTTTGATCGAATGCCGCTTTTGAAGACTGAAATGGGCCTTTGGCCACCTTTTGGCTCCTTATTCTGGAATCTCTCAACGTAGGTTTTACATTTCAGATTATTGTAGCACTATTTTTAAGCTGCAGATTGATGGAAAGATTGCTAGTCCACTACCCGGAGTTCTGGAAGGCAATCAATCCTACTACTAATACTGCTCTCTTACTCTCACTGATCTTATTTAAATTTGTGAATATGGACTTAGGCTGTTTTAAGGTCTAAACCATAAAACAGCCTAAGTCCACTATCACAAACTTTTAAAAATATGTAAATCAGCAAACATGTGGTGGCCCAAACTCAGGTGCAGAGTAGCACTGGTATGGGCCTATTTTGGCATAATACACTTTAGGCCATAGCATTTTGCACTATTTATTTCAGGCTGTTCGAAAACTTTGAACGCGTTTTTCTCGTTTCATCTATTTATGGACTGAGGCATTTCTTCGTCTGAACGCTTCAATTTTTATGTCAAGAGCTGGGCTGGGTTCATGCGCCAACTTTTGACCTACAAATCAACCCGTTATTCTGCACATACAGTATAGATAAAAAAAATGTCCCATCGCTTTTTCGGCCTTCACTCAAACGTTTCGTTCTCAGTCACTTCTTTACCGATTTGGCTCAAATTTTCAGCAAAAATTAACAACATGGTTGGCTAAATATTCTGCAAGTGTGGTGCCAAAATTCCAACTCATACTGGTTTTATGACCCGAAAACTAGGAATGAAGGTGGTCCACGCAAATTTAATTTTTTTCGGTAATACAAGGAGTACAGGCCTGAAACTTGCAGGAATTATTGGTGTTGCTATTGGGCATAACATACTAAGCGGGCAGCCCTGTAGCTCAAAGCGCACTAAAATTGGGGAATTTCAAGAACACGACTAAATATGACTTTTCTTCGTAAAACCGGCAAAATGTGGATTCTAAAGATTTTCGATTATCAAAAAACGCTGCAGGGATGGTTACTATGGTGTGGAACAAAGCTTAAATATCAGGTTCATTTATTTGTCGAACTTCCTGCTACAATCTATTTTGATTAACAACAGATTCAGTGCTTTGATTCTAGAAGGTGCAGATTTCCTAACTAGGGGTTTTTCACTCATGTTTTTGAAATTCCCCCATTTTAGTGCCCTTTGAGCTACAGGGCTGCCCGCTTAGTATGTTATGCCCAATAGCAACACCAATCATTACCGCAAGTTTTAGGACTGCACTCCTTGTATTAACGAAAAAAAATAAATTTGCGTGGACCACCCTCATTCCTAGTTTTCGGGTCATAAAACCAGTATGAGTCGGAATTTTGGCATTAAACTTGCAGAATATTTAGCCAACCATGTTGTTAATTTTTGCTGAAAATTTGAGCCAAATCGGTAAAGAAGTGACTGAGAACGAAACGTTTGAGTGAAGGCCGAAAAAGCGATGGGACATTTTTTTTTATCTATGTATACTGTATATTCAAAATTTCATTCAATTCCGACCAAAACTAAGAGGCGTTGCAAAAAAATATCGGGCAGGTTGCCTTATGAGGGCGGCGGATGGAATTTTTTGACCCCCCATTTTTATTCGCTGATCTGAACCACTAAAGAGTGGATATTACAAAACCCAGCCGGTTCGGCTGGGGGCCCACCCATTCCGGAGAAATCGGCGCCCAAAGTTGAAAAACCATGCTTTTTCGAGCCCGCCGATTTTTAACCGACTTCCATCTTTGACCGGGCGCCGTAAGCGCATTTTTAAAGTAATCCTCACCAAATCTGGAACAATTATAGAACCAATGACGCTCTTTCATTTGCACCTATCGACATCGGAGTCGGATTGTAATTGCCGATTTGACAAGCAGTTTTTTGCAGAGATTAGGGCGAAAAACACGTCTTCAGAAATACATATGTTTCACATGCGTGGCATCGAGCTATCCGGCTACAAATTTAACACAAAATAGCCCATGAAATGTGCTTTCGAAAACTGGTTTCAAATTTTTTGGATCTCTTCTAGTTTGAATGTTATGGCCCTTCAAACTTTAGTGTCACGCACGGCCATTTTCCCTCTTTTAGCACGTTAGGTAATGGCAATTTGAGCACTGCAGTGCTGTAAAATCGTTGTTGAAACGTTATAATATAATCTGACTTTGTAAATTAACATGCATTTTGCGAGAAAGTCAACTTAC